>QDEB01097105.1:0-14216 GCA_004193795.1 Asbolus verrucosus | reverse complement strand
ATGTCATTGAAAATTTTTAAAATTGCCGTATATAGAAATTATTTTTTAAGTCGTAGTTAACTTTAGATAGTAAAAAATATTATTTCTATTAGGAATAAAAAGGCTATAATTGCATGTTATTTTACAATTTTGTTACAAGCAGTTTTGAAAAAAAAATTATTAAATTAGTAAATAAGGTACTGTTAATTAAGAGAAATTATTACACATCTGTCTGATTGTAAGTTAAGGATTTTAATTATGAATGACAGATATAATATAGATAATACAGTAAATGTATTTGAGTGTTTTTTTTACTTGTTTGTTATTATTATAGTTTATAAATTATTTGTACTTTTTAATAAACAAATCCGATTCCATAAAGAAAAATTATTCAATTTACTTTTAGGTTCGACATCGGGCGATTATCCACGATGACATGAATTTTGAAAACTTTGATAAATGGATACGTAACCAGTTGTTGCCTAATTTTCCGCCTAGGTCAGTATTGGTAACAGATAATACATCATGTCGTAACGTCACATTTGAGCAAGATCCAAATACAAATGCAAGAAAGCAAGTAATGATTGATTGGTTGGTGGAACGCAATATTCCCTACGATCCCAAACAAACAAAACCTGAGTTATATGCAATTATCAAAATGCATAAAAATAGAAACCCAAGGTACCCTTCTCAATGAACATGGTCATAATGTTTTACGTTTGCCGCCCTATCATCCAGAATTTAACCCCATCCAAAAAATATGGGCGATCACAAAAAATTGAGTCGCTTCAAGGAATACCACGTTTAAAATGGCTGACGTAGAGAAGTTGGGTGAACAAAAATTTAATTCTATTACAGCTGAGACATGGGTATCAGTTTGCAAACATGTAGATAAGATTGTCGATAACTACATGATTAAAAAACATATTATGGACAACGTTTTGGAAGAGTTAGAGTTCACTGTAAATACAGGTGATTCAGACGACGAATCAGATTACATATGCAGTGACTCAGAAGACGACGATAAATTAAACTGTGTGTACCCCCAATTTCTTCGGCTTGCCACGCCACTGGCATATTCTTCTGGCGCAGAATAGGCCACACCTATTGGTGACGTACATGTTT
This sequence comes from Asbolus verrucosus, assembly GCA_004193795.1. NCBI lineage: Eukaryota > Metazoa > Arthropoda > Insecta > Coleoptera > Tenebrionidae > Asbolus > Asbolus verrucosus. The sequence goes on along the minus strand of QDEB01097105.1, from coordinate 13,112 downwards.
ATCTGAAATGATTCCAAGTAAACAACGCCTTGATCGGGTACCAGACTATAAAAATTGGATTCGAGTTTATGTAAAACAAAAAAGCTCCACCATTAATAAAATTTAATGATATTGAAGTTTATTAAAATGGTGTACCTGGTGTGATGGCTGGGGATTTATCCCAAAGAAGATGCTCAAAAAGGTGTCCTTCATTTTCGATTCCCGCTTGAGCCCTTCGAGCTATAGCTAATTGTGTCCTCATCATTGCAGGGTTGTTTCTGATAGTTCCAAAACATCATTCACACGCGCGGTTAGTTCCTCAACAGTGTCAAAACGAGTCGCATGCACTAATTGCACTTTATGCAGTCTTACAAAAAAAAGTCGCACGGATTGCGATCTGGTGAACGTGCAGGGCACAATTTCTACCTATCCACCTATTTCCAAATTGAGTATACAGCTTTTATTTTTACTTTACCTGCACAGTGTGGTGGAGCTTCGTCGTTCAAATACCACATACCCATTTCCATCTTCCAAAAGAAGATTTAACACGTTCTATAAAAAATCCCAAATATCCGGCTGCATTTAATCGGTTAAGTAAAATGTGATATCCAATAAGATAATCTCCAATTATTCCCGTCCACACATTTATGGAAAATTGTCGCTGAAAACCACGCTGTTGAATTCGATGAGGGTGTTCATCTGACCATACATGCGTATTGCGACTATTAAGTATCCCATCACGTGTAAATGCTGCTTCATCGGCGGAGAATAGAAAGGTTAAAAATCAGATTCGTCAGCGAGTTTTTGTGTTAACCACTGGCAAAAGGCTGCTAGTCGTGGTGGATTTCCAGGTTTGAGTGCTTGTATACGTTGAACATGGTATGGATAAAGGCTCTGTTCATGCAAGGTTCTCCATACAATAAAGCATGAAATTCCCATTCGCAGTGTTAAACGCCTGGTACTGATATTTGGTTCTTCCTCGACTATGTGCAGAATCGCGGGTTCCAACTCCAACATGCGGTCGGTTCTTGAATGGCCTTGATCGGAAAAGATGGGTTGAATCGACCGTGATCCCTCAAATGTTGAACAGAGGCTGCATCTGGTACTCGACATCTAGGAAAACGGTCAATGTACAAATACCGCGCGGCTGCTGCGTTTCCAAGAGCTTCACTATATAGCAGCACATGTCAGTCAGTATATAATTCACTATTTTTGATAAAATTACTTTTATTTGCACAGAACGTGAAAAATTCTTGTACTTTAAACAAAGACACTGCTACTACTGACGGTAAGCGTTTTTATTGTTATGATTTTTTATCCAAAAAAACATCATATGTTTGTCACTTTCACGTTCAATTAATCGTAAATCGTAATACTAACCTATTTTAAATGAACGACTTGTTATTTTGAGGGGTGGTAAATGGTAAAAAAATGCAATTTAGAAAAAAATGACAGCTAGAAACATTGCTTCATTTGATGAGTTCTGTCACTAGTTAAAATTTTTACATTCATTTCAGTAACACCCTGTTAAATCATATTTATATATTGTTTCTTCTTAACATAGACATAACACAGTCTGTCATTATATTAGTTTGTTAGTTATATAAAGAGATATCTTTGAATTATTAATTCAATCAAAATGGTGAATGAACGTTACTTAAAAGGCAGGTTTTAATTGCCTAAATAAAGAAGTAATTGAATACATGTAATTTAAAATTTCCGTGCTTTTGTCAAATGATTGTTTAGAATAACATGATTCCAAGACGTGACCCTGGCATAATGGCATAATAATGCACTTAATGTGAACTCTTAATTCTTCATCGTACATAACTAAATCTAACACTAGAATTAATGAAAAATATAAAAAAAGGATACCTATAATCCGTCCTAAGAGTACAAATAAGTATGCATAAAATTAAACTCCACACTTTAATATTGGAAAGTAACAATTATCAGGAATATAACTGTTGGGCAAGCTATTTTTTTCTTAATAATTAGTTATTTAATATATTATCTATATAAAAAGATAAAAGTTTAGCAATCCCAAAAATTTATAACGCAACAGATTAATGCAGAATGGAAGAATAAACAATAATGCTTTTATAAAGAATTAAATTTAAAAAAAAAGATTAAAAATTTAGACAAACTCATGATTTAAAATTGGTCTTAACATTTCAAAGCTGTTAAAATTGTTAAGAATATAACAATTTAACAAGACTTACTATCGTTAACAAATATGACGAACTGCATATGGGCTCCTTTATTAATGCATAAATAAAGCACTGAAATCAATTTAATAAAAATTAGTCACTAACACTGTGGTTCTTAATATTAACAATTTTTCATAACGCTATAATAAGATTTACAAGATTTGCATTTAAAAAATATGCAATCAGGAAGTTATAAAGAAGAAGACGGAAAAATGATCTTTTAAACATATTTTGAACGTATTCAGTCGATAAGTTAAAGCACCTTCCTAAGAAATTGGAGAGATGCACTTGTATCAAAGTCTGCATCTATAGTCCAGTTTATGTACCAAGTTCGCATCGCAGAACTAAGGACTAAAATGTCCTGAATTAATACTAAGGCAACAACTTTTGACTCCTTAGACTGATTTTGATCAAAATTGGTATGTAGAGTGAAATAGGAGAATCATTTTTTTTTCACATAAAAGTGCGCACAAGATAATGCAAGTGTGCTAATAGTGGATGCAGATTCTGCATCCACATTAAAAATGCTTGTGCGCTAGAAATAGTTAGGACATCGGCTGATTCCACAAGTACATTCATTTCAAAGATCCCAAAAATTAAATTTAAATCCTGGCTTTTGGTTTTGACCATATCGCTCGCGTACTCCTATAGGATATCAATCAGATAACTTGAGAACTATCGAGTCCAAATTTTGTACATGGATTCATTGTCAAATTCAAAACTGTTAATGGGCACTGCACCCACAAGGGAAGTGGAGGATGTAGCTTCACTACATTGTCAAGATAGAGCAACAAATTTTGTGGGTTTGTAACAAACATCGAATAAGAAACAATAAATAAGGAATAAGGAAACAAAAAAAGGAAATAAAATTAAATTTACTCTTTTACTCGTGCGTTATAAGCTCTCAAGTTCTAACAGAAAAATCGAATTTTCTCGCAAATGATTCAAGATATCTAACTGCTACTTTCATTTGTGCATTCCTTGTCTCAATCCAGGAGGGACATCATTGCGTCCCAATCTGGTTACAATCCTCGACCCTAAATATAATCCACTTTAAGATAAAATCGTCAAATTTTACATATTTGTCATATATGTAAATCGAATGGATGATATTTGAAAAAGAAAACTCGAATTTAAATTACTGGCACACAAGCAAATATCTGTTGAAAATTCATAGAAATAAATGTGAAGTTTTATCTAGTTAACTATCAAGTGGATTAATACCTAACCCAAATCATTCATAGTAAAAGTGGTTGAAGTTTAACCTAGGGAAGTACTAACAAATGCAATAAAAATGCAAATTTGCAACAAAAACGTCCAAATCAATTTAAATCCTGGATTCCGTTTACAATAGGAATAATAAAAAATGGTTAATAGCTTAGAATTGGTACGTGAGGTATCAACTATATTTTATTCCCTTCATTGCAGACATAGCTAACGATACTTATCCTGGATAGCAGCAGGACTTTTATACTCGAGCTCCAGCTCTAGATGGAAATCTGGTAATCACGACTTCCCAAGTGTGAAATTGTAACCTCATTTGGTATGGAGGTACAGAACACCGTGATTAGCACTCAAAAGAAGTGGAAGAGAAATTTTTCCCCTCTGATTATTTTTGACTACCCTCAGTTATTCCGTATCTTCTTATCTTCTATTTTTATTCACGTGATTTTGGAAACAGTAAATCGATAAATAAATCAAATAATCTTTCGTCTTACTCAATTTGTCGAACAAAAAAAGGATCAAAATCCTTATTTCTTACCCACCTGTAGCTCATTATCTTTTGAGCACAATTTTGTTCTTTACGTCATCTTTAAAACGACCGTTACACTCCCTCATTCAAATGCGACTTGATAAGACCTTTCAGTGGTTAAGTTTACAAATACAGTAACACATAAAGACATAAGAATTTGTATCAGTCATTTAAAATGTATGTTGTTTTTAAATAAGAAATGTTGAAATGAGTTTGAGCCTAATTCAAGTTCCTATCAGATTTTCTGAATTTTTTCAAACATAGAAATTTGTCGAATATTAGATATTATTTCCTGAAGTGAAAGTGATGTCAAGTGAAATATGAAATCGTTGGGTGCAATTGCAGTACCTTTCGATAAATACAACGTCTATTTTATATTGTTAGTTCTAATTAAACAATTAGAAAAGAAAAATTAAAAAGTGAACAAGTGTTGATTACAACGACAATGTATATTTTTTATAATTTAGTCTAAAAGTCTACATTTTCAATTGTAGGATAAAACGATATCCACAGGCACATATTTTTGTTAACAATGTTAGATGATTATTTTATCTTAGTTCTCATAAAGTGTTCTGAAAGGACATGGCACATATCTGAAGACAAATTTGAAATTTAACTATATTGTAGAAAACAATAAAATAAGCTGTTCTCATTGCGCTAATTTGCTATCTCAATTAATCTTAATTATTTTCGCCGTAATTATTGGTTAAAAATCTGATAATATTCACAATTTATTTTCAGTATTTGGTGAAGGAGGATGCGCTGTTGCCAAAAGTTGCGTATTTATGAATTTAAAGATAAACTGTCTCAGGTACAGCTCAAATGCCGTCCTTAATAAAATCAATCTAGGCGGTGGATTCCTAATTATTCCCCAGTTGGCAACATGGCCAACATTAGTACTCACAGGCTTTATGTTGAATTTTTACGCATGAAACGATCAGAAGGAACCAAGGACTATTTACAAATCANNTTTCAAAAAAATTGATATGGACGAAAATCACATTGAAAACGTAAATTCACAAGTTATATATACATTTTTTTATTTAAACGAGTTTAATTATCACATATGTTTAGACTCTTGCATTTTCAAAATTACACATTGTTAATAAATTATTTAGATTATCATTTATATTTGTTAAATGGAAAATATTCACAGAACAGATTTTATTTTCTCTGAGTTACTATTGACACCAGGTAGGCAGTTGTGACTGAAAGTCAAAACTCTCTTGTTGGAGGTGATTTGTGATAGTCCTATATTTCTTCATAACCTTTCCTTTCATAACCAAAATTCAACATGCAGCCTATGAGTACTGTTTATTTAAACAATAAATTAGTCGGCCAAGACGTCGACTGAGGCAATAGTAGGGAAGAGCGACTTCTGTTGATTTTCTTAGGCAAGGTGTTCTATCGGAAGTAATTTATCTTTGAAGTTGTAGACACGTAATATTTGGCAATAGCACATCCCTTTTCTTCAAATACTGAAAAATTGTGAATACTGTCAAATTTTTAACCAATTATTAGGGTTAAACTAATTAAAATAGCAAATTGACGTAATGGTAACATTTTATTTTCTTGTTTTCTATATCTTAATTAAATTTACTACATGTCTCCAGAATCCAGAATCCAGTGTCATGTCCTTAAAACAAATAAATAAACTATGGCCAAAAAATTTTTTGATATCTTTATAAATGTTTCTTTCACATCAGCACATCTATGATTATGGTTAAATACCTAAACGCAATTTCGGGTGAGCCAGTAAAGCAACAAGTATAATTTTACACAGGAAGGTATACCTATGTACATACACATATAAGGTGGGACAGTTTTTGCATTGCTGATGAGTTGTGCGAGGTTTATGAGCGTTTGTTAGGAGCTTTGTTTTACCAAGGGGAATAGTCCAAAATGTAGTAACTTAACGACGGTAAAATTTCTCTGAATATAAACTTCTCGGAGCTTTGCTATAAAATTCTTTTGATTTTTAATGGGAAACATTTACTTCTAAAGTACCGTGAAGTTGTTTTCGATGGCTCTCTAGATTTACGAGCTGCAACAATTTGATTTTGTTAAATTTGCCATTATCGATCGTTCCCTATTTCTAAGACGTACGTCGTTTATTTTGCCTACACTCGAAATAGTTTCCTTGTTTGTTCAAAGCACTACATTGTTCTGATCCAGCAACTTAAACTAAGTTAAAGTGCCTTTTAAATAATCAAACAAAAACTGAGAAATTTTCTTCTGAATAACTGAAGCATGGATTGAAGGTTAATAATTTTACAAAGATTAATCGATTTTATGGATTAAAAAGTAAAAAATGTTGAAGCCATTTTTTACAAAAAGAAGCTAATTGTAAATCGAGCAGTACAGATTACGGAATACGCAAGCAGCTTACGGAGACAGTTGATCCGATTTGTGATTTCACAGAACACAGATTGATTTTCAACTCCCCAGTTTAGTCGTTGTCAGGGTTCTTTCAAGAATTGTTGCCTTTTATTGGATCTTAAAGTGTTTACTCGGTAACTGATCCATCTTTAGAAAATTGGCTACGTATAGCGAGCTTTTAACTTTTCAACTTACAAAGCTACTAAACATAAACCTGTTTAAGAAAGTACATTAGAGATTGTCCGTAAGAAACTTTGGCTTCGTATTTTCTCTGACACGTTTTATTATTATTTTATCGGAACACTCGGTGATTTTGATGAAGTACACGAGTCTTGTTTTTGCTCTAGATTTATTTGACTAAAGCTAATAAATTAAAACTGATAAATTTGAAAGCATCTTTTAGTAAGTTTAACAGAGCAACGTAAGATTATTTATTGGACAAATTAATATTAAATTTCGGAATTAAATGTCTCTGTGTGTATATACAAAATACGAGTTCATTTTCGTCGTTGTGCTTTTATTCATTCTGGAATTTATTTTATAATCGAATAATAAAGCACAGATGGCAGACTTAAGTCTCACAAATATTTCAATCAGCAACCAAGTCAAGAAATTAAAGCGCCAACCAGGAGAGAAAGTCTAAACTTTATTAAAGTGTCGGGAATAACTCTGTCCTGTACCTGCCACTGGGATAAAGTAATAAGGAGGATAATAAAAGAAGTTTGCAAGTCATTTTATGGCATTTCATTAAAGCGTCACCTTGCTGTTGACAGAGTACAGTCTGCATAATAATTCTTCTAAAAATAAGATATTTTTCGGCAAATGCCACAAGACTTCACGCAAATATTTCATTTATGTTTCAGTCAAAACTTTATGCTCAACTCCAAAAACAACATCAGGATCGAATAAACTTAAAAGATTATACCTATACCTATAATAGTGGCATGAAGTTAGTAAACTCACTTAGTTATTGATGAATACACCGAGGACAAAGTTAGAAACTCGTTAGGTGAATTTGCTGTGGTGTTGATTAAGTTATTTAATAAGCAAAGCCTTTCTTGTATTTGCTTCTGTTAGCCAATAAAAGAATGATTTTTAACTTTTCGATTTGCAGTAATTATTATCTTAATTTGTTGACAAATGAATTACGGCCAATTTGTGAAATGCATGGCTCCTGTAATTTTGCCTGTATCATGCCTGCAAAATATTTTAATTGCATTGATGGATAAAATCATTATTTCATATTATGTGATACGAAATGCGATTTAAATAATTAATTTAGCAATTCGTCATTTCTACTGCCGGATGCACAAATTTATTAACATTAAACGTGGTGGTGCTATAAATACATGAATGTTTATTAAAATTAATAAACTAAAAGCTAGAAAAAATAATACAGTTCATAATATTGTCTAAAATTAATTATTACATCTAATTATTGTTATATTTTGAAATATACGAAACACATGCACATTACATCATAATTTATTATAAATTTTAATTCAGTATTCCTGTAACAAATAAATATAAATATTTCTGCGTTATAATGGAAGTCAAATAGTAATTAATTGGGGTCATTTAGAAACAGCTGGATGGGGATCTTATGAAATATAGACACTTTAATTATAATCCAGTGATATTCATTAAACTTTCAAATTATAACTTAAAAAATGCAGTTTTAGTTTTATTATCCAATGATAAATTTATATATAACAACGAAAACGATTTTCGTTAAAGCTGTGCTCTAAAATATATAGACATGAGACGTATTTTTTAAGATTTGATAATACTCATAAAAGTCTAGAAGTTGGAGCATGTGAGTCTTTGAAATCGGTGAATTTTTAAGATCCCTGCACCTCTGAAATCTATAGTAAATGTGGGTGCAGAATCCTAATTTTAGCTCACAAACAGTACCGAGATTCATTACTGAACACAATCTGATGCCATTCATGGGTCCAGTGGTGTCTCTCCATTTATCCCTTTAGTTTTGCAGCTCGATGACGTAGAGTGAGTGGTGCGCATGGATATGGACAAGATGATCTGATGCCAAAAGACCTTATTTTTCTCTAAATGGTTGACATAGAAACTCCGTCCATTTACTGCCAACGTGTCGTTTTGAATTGTTCGCGAAGTTGAAAATCGATACATTAGAGCAGAAAAATGGAAGTTCACGTTCTGAAGTGCTTTTGGGACGCTCCGATCTAGGTCTACGACTATTTTCCCTATTCTGAGACCATTCAGACCGGCCGAAATACTATGACCCACACTTTGGAAAATATTCCGAAACAAAAGACCTGCCTCTCACATACCAACTATGCGACCTCTGTCAAAGTCGCCTAACCGTTGAAAATTTGCAGGGCGTCGAATTTGAGGCATTATCTAAAATTTTTAAAACCAAAATGTCATAATGGTCAGTACCTATTATCAACTTTGGAACTGCGACAGTAAAGGAAAAACAGTGCTTCATAATAATAACAAGAAAAAAACATCTAAATAGAAACTGAGATATATGAATTTTTGATAATTTTTATATCTCGCTGAGTTTAACTAATTCTGATAATTTTATTAAAATTGTGCAATAAATACTTCTTGTTCCTTTCTTTTGCAGAACACAGCATATAAGAAAAAAAATATATATATATATATATACTATTGTGTCAGACTGCATAACTCTCACATATAAACTGACATCCATTAACGCTGATTAAAAATTGATAATATTCGGTATACTAATGTTTTTTCCCATGTGAAATGAAGAAATGAAGTGCCCTTAATAGTAAAAACATAGTAAATAATAATAGTAAAATTAGGTACAAATTCTGCACCCACATTCGCCACCAATTTTAGAGGTACAGCAATCTCAAAGATTCAAGACTTTCAGACTTTTTAAAATTGTGGAAATGCATTTATCTCAGTAAGACCGGGATAATAAGATTTTTTGCATAAGTATAAGAACATAATATTGTTGGAGTAAGCAAAACATATTTAATCCTTTTATTTATCTGTTTTTATAATTTAGATATAGGCTTATCGTTTCAAACCCTGAGATAATTTTATTTACCAACAGTAGCTTTAGTTGGCTTTATGTCTACTAATAGAAAATATATACTTTGTGCATTTAGTAGTTGCTTGTTCCCTAGGGTGAATTAAGTATTTTATACATTACAAATAATCTTCGTGATCTACAATTTGCTTCATTTTAAACGTGATGGTAACGGAAGCAGTAGCAGCAACTTATTTATCTCATTTAAAACTTAATTCTCGATCGGCGATGTATCACCAGCGAGTGATTTGTCGCAACGATCATTTTAATGACGAGATTAGTAATTTTATAACACCTGTCGCTGAGACATTTAAAATAAAGCAGGCTGTACGTATTATTAATCTCATAATTAATAATAGAAATTTAGTCTAAACTTAGTCTAAAAGCAGTCCTTATAGCTCGTTGTAATATGTCATTAGATATTAATTATTGTTATTAAAATGATTACTTAAGTACTTAAGAATATATATAATATAATAATTGTTTTCTTTTTGTTATGCTACATAAGCAAGATAATTTGTCATTAAGTGGAATTACCTTAACTTAGCAGCAAATTGTTTACGCCAAGAGCTGGGTAGTGTAAGAAAAGCATTGTCTTGCAGAGATAATGAATAATGCTCAAAGTTTAGGTTTTTATTTCTAACAGTTTATAGTGCACTGACTGTACTGTTTGTTCTGTTCCAGAGAAATCGAAATTTTAACTTGCCCAAGTTTGTAAAAGTTACCGCTTTATTCTTTTGTAAACCGAACTTTCAACCAATTAATTAAAGTTATTCAGTTATAATTTAATACCAAAATTTGACTTAGATTATTTTTAAAAATAATTTTATCCTCAATCAATAACATAATACAGGCTGTTTTTAAAAACTCTTTGTCAAAGGCTTAATAGAAAAAATATAATGAAAAATTTCCTATTGTATTCTTTTTCTACCTCTATTACAACATATTATGAAATATTCTTTTAAAATGCCGATTACTATCGTTCCTAAGCTTATTTTTATTTCTTCATCATCGGTCATATGGAAATTATATAATCATAAGCACATAATTAAAGCATTAAAAATTAAAATTAAGATGCGGTGAAATTAAACAATTATGACTTAAACAGGATTATTTTTATTTTGCATTAACTTCATATAAAGTTGACAGCTATTATTTTAATTAAGGAACTGTGAGATTTTTATACTTATTAAATTGTTTGTAATGTACAGAAGAGAAATATTGGAGTTGCGACCTTGTACCTTCCTACATTCACTTCGTAAAACAATAAACTCCAATTACGGTGAAAAATGCAACTTAGAAGAGCTTCCAAAGCTTCTGCAATTATTTGCTATCATGTTATCATTGAAAAATGTATTTTCAAACGACTGTACGCTGCAGGTACTATGTTGATGCACTTAATGAACAAATGATATTCAATTTTGTAGTTTTCAATCAGTTTTCAAAGCTCTTTAACATATTTTGCGAAAACATTTAAACAATACGTTAAATTGGTGTCATTATTTCATTTTTTTTTATTAATTTGGCTCAAATGGTCTTTGCTTTCTGTTCTAGATGTATTCTTTCTGGGTGGTACTTTACTTTTGACAGTGAATATATTAATGTTAGGGGTTTTTGACAGTGTGAACTATTTCATTCGTTGTGGGAAGTTATTCGCTAAATAAATAACGAATAACTTCCATGTCTGAATTAGATCAGGACTGAACCATCTTGTGGATTAATTAGAAAAATATATTCGTAAAAAATTCAACGTACAAGTTCCGTCGATTATTACTGATTCACAGTATTATACAAGGATATTTTGTATTTTGTACATTTATATAAACCAGGGGAATTCCGCAATGAATGTAGGGGAGCAGTGAAGTAGTAACGGTCGAAGTAAATAGACGCACGCATATTGTCGTTGTTTGATTAAACCATTATTATTTACAAAAAAGGTAAAAATGATGAAGTCTGTTGTTCTGTTGTTCAAATATTCAGATTTTATTTTATTTATTTCATTCAAAACTATGAATATCATCAGTCTTCTTCAACTAGGCGAAAATAATTTAAAAATGTCGACAAAATGGCTAACTAGCCAAACTAACTAGTCTTTTGACTAGTCAGCAATTTTGTCGGCATTTGTCATTTATCTCAAACGTCTGGAGAATAATGATTTTCATTCTATTCTTCTTTTAAACTTTTAATTATTTTCATCTAGATATTTGAAGTGTAGACTTCATTTTTACCTTTTTTCAAATATTAAAAACTCTTCATTGCTATGGACCAACTCCTCAAGAAAAAAAATATATATATACACAGTGTCCCAGAACTGACGAACTTCCTTTTAACGACAGATCGTTTATTCCTTGCAGACATATAATTCTTTGATAAAGCTATCCCACGTCTAATTTTTGCCGAGTTATAAGGATTTGAAGCTGAACAATCACAGCACGTTTTTAAATTACTTTTAAAGGTACCTTTTCATTTAATATGTTGCTAAAAAAAATGAATTGTTCATGATTTATTTGGTCCTTATTCAAAATTCTATTAAATAATTGTAATTTTCAAAGTTAATTCGATTTTAATGCCAAATTTTAATAATAATAATTCATAGGAGTATTTATTGAATTGTTTACAAATTAATTTAAAACGAATTCGAGCATACAGACTATGAGTACAACATTAAAACTGAGAAAAACACATTTTTAAAACAAAACAAAAAAGGCAACGTGTGTATTTCGACTATTTTTTGCTGTGGGCAGTGAAAGAAATGCCAACATGGCTGCAAGAATACAATGTTTGAATTCCTAATCGATTATATCGACTTCCATAGGTGGTATGAATAAAATGTAGCATTTACTTATACTACCTGTGTATATCTGTTTTACTCACATCAATTAATATCTTTTCACTTTTTCTAACTCGAGTATTAGCATTTACTTTATTTTATTAATACAGCCCCATGTGTTTTTAAGACTTATTAACAAAGTTGTAACTGTGGTATATGTGTGTGTGAATTATACTGCAAACATTCTAAGGGCCCTTTTTCCAATCTCAGATTAACAAAATAGCTTTATAATAAATGGTCAAAGTGGCTGGCATTTACTTCTAAACATTGGAGGGCTCGACACACCAAACTTTCCAAAGAGTTAGAAATTATTTGTGAAGTGATCGTTTCTATGGCCCCGTTAATTCTGTTTACCAATTCTGCAAGGGTGTGCACACGTTGCCGATAGGTCTGCTCTCTAATATATCCCCAAAAGAAGAAAGCCAATGAATTTAAGTCGGGTGACCTTGGTGGCCAATTTATAGGATCACCCCGACCAATCCAAGCATTTGGATATTCCTTATCCAAGATTCTATGCACACGCCTTGCAAAATGTGAGGGAGCCCTGTCATCCTGAAACCACATGTTAATAATCTGGGTTACTGGAACATCGTCCAAGAACTCTGGTAAATCGTGCTCTAGAAAATTAGAGTAAATTTCTCCAGTAACTCTTGCTGGTAATTCAAAGGGTCCCACCTATGGATAACATAATTATAGTTTACGTCAGTAATAGATTTAAATCAAGATTGCTTGCCAAATAATTTAAATCTAAATCTTCTTTGGAAAGACCTCACAGTTATTGCATGCAGGTTTTTTCTGCCCAGATGTGATAGTTATGCGCATTGAACATTCTAACACGTGAAAAGCATCACTCAAAAGCATGTTACTAAAACATAACCTCACTTTCATTATCTGCATTTTCTACATTGTCTACATATT
>QDEB01097075.1:11309-21455 GCA_004193795.1 Asbolus verrucosus | reverse complement strand
GGAGACATTTTTATGTGGGACACCTGTATGATAGATAGTCAAATCTACATACGAGTCCCATCACTCGAGTCAAAACGACAAATTAAATCTGTAACAGCAAAATCGGATATTTTTATCGAAATTCTTTGTCGTTTCGATGTAAACTCAGCATTTTCTGCAAGGAAATTACTTTCGCGACCACTAGAATTCTGGTTGAGAAACACAAATACATCACTGAGTTTCTGAAAAAAAGGAACCATAATTATGACAAAAGAAAAGTCCAGAAAACTTTGTATTGGGATTTGGATTCGAGAACTAACTTCAGAAATCGAATAATATACCAGAGAGGGCTATTACCTCGACATATACTGAGAAAGACTAAACAAACATATTGGTATATTTTATACAATTGTTTTATCAAATTGTTGTTAAGATTTATAAAATATGATGAAATTATAAACGTTTCATTTTATTAAGAAAATATGTTTTGTCGAATTTTATGTACTCAAATGGTTCTATTGGTAGTCAAGTATTTGTGTTTCTATATTTAAATATTCTAATTAAAATATTAGATAAAGTGTGTTTTCACACCCTTGAAAATTTAGAAAAAATGCAATGTCTTCTTTCCATTATTAACGTTAAAACTAGAAATTTGACATTTAGGTAATTAAAATGGTTTCTAAGGGGATACATATGAGGTCGATAGTGTTTTTTTAATTGCATCCGTATATTTCTACATGAAACATGTTCCACATTTCGCGGAAGTTGTAACATTCAAAAAAAATCTAATTACATTTTTTTGGTTATTTAAAAAAAAATTGAAATATTTTAAATTTCAATTCCACCATGAATATAGATTTGAAAAGGACCTGCCAAAAGTTTCAATACACGGCGTAAACCCTTTTAACAATCTGAAACTGCTTGGTTGGGTCAAAACCGTTATACAATATTGTCGTTATAAATTATCACAAACATTTCTGAATTAATGTAGTAATTGAGGATCATAAGACAACTTATAAGGGTTCATAAATAAACAAATTGCGACGTTTCAAAAATATATAATTAAAAAACCATTACAAATACAGGATTTAAAAAAAAAATATATTACGTTTCGAACGGAAAATAGGGAATATTTTCCAAGAGGAAAAAGAAAAAGATCACTAGAAAAGTTAAGTAATCGTTCACTAAACGATAATGAATCAGATATGAATAGTAAGGGAGGAATATTCATTTATTTAATACCAATCAAAATGTTATTAGCAGGACATGTGGCTTTGGTGCAATGCTTTGACTTCGTTTGTAACTCGACAAGGATCTAGGCCGTGACCTTAATCAATCTATTGCCCAATACCTGATTCATTGCGATTACAAGGAATTATGGAACTTACTGTGAGAGAGCAGCTTAAATCACTATTTTCCAAAATATCGAATTCTTTAAACATGAATATGATTATTGATTGAATTATGCTGTTAGCTCATTCGTTACCGCAAACAGGTATAAGGGCACAAGCAAATCTGTATCATTATTCCACAATAGTATCAACAATTAGTAGTAGACAAAATGCAGTGATACAATAAAATGAGAGTGTTTGGTATACATCGCCTGAATTTAATTAAAAAATTAATACCATTTTCACTCCATAATACAGTTTATGTACATATTAAGGGCTAACCATCTTTATTATTTTAGGTTTTTTTTGAGTTTTTTTCAGTTTAATAACTGATTTTAAAGAGATGTTTTTCCGACGTCTTCATTTCTATTAAATACCAACGGAATCACCATTAATCAACATAAATTAAAGAAACACCTGATTTGTTATTGATTTATTATTGAAATCGTGGGTTCAAAGATCGCGCGAAGCATTACATAAATAAATATCTACATAATAAACTCAACACAATTGTAAAAACTAATCTTTTTTATCTCAATAGCTTATTTACATAATAAAACTGTAAATACCATGAAATAAATTAAAGTGTGAACTAACCTCGGTCAACCTAATATTAATTGTTTGTTTTGTTGATATGACATCTTATTAAATACTTAAATTGTATTTTTATACTTCATTCATAAATCGACAACTATGTCGTAAGCATAAATCCACTTCCGTTTGCGTTAATTATTATTTTACGAGCTCTTACTAATTTGTTTTTATCGGTTCATTGATACAATGTGTTTTTAATTTTAAGCAGATGGTACTCTTTGATAGAACGATAAATAAGAACATACCTTAAAATAATTGCTATTTTTACAAAATTTTACTGTTTACATAAGTACATGCGTAAGTGCATTTAAAAGCAATGTAGAAATATAAGGAAACATAAGAAAAATATACAAAAAGTTCGTTTACATTATCCATCAGAAGTTGTAACTTTGTAACGGTTACCTTTGGCAATCAAAGTTTGAATAAGGAAATCAAGGAACTTTATGCAGACTCAGTGGTACTCGTTTATAAAGGTTTTTCTTAAATGGCGAAATAAATGTTTGTGAATCTCGGAAGTTATAATTTGTGAAGAATACGTAATTTGAAATCTACTGTTAAAAAGTTATAATCCTATTCAAAACTATAAATGCATTTACCTTTGTGATTCAAACTGTGATATTTGCATAGATTATATTGTCTTGTAGTCAACTTTACACACTTTACAATTTTATAATTGTGAAATGAGGTTTAGTGGGTTTTCGGAAGTGTAGAGATATATTTAGGTCGTTCATTGAGTGCAATATGGTATGATCGAATTGATGTATCGTTGTGTGCTTTGAACGCGTCATTGGTTGATAAATACTCCTACTATATCCCTTCTGATGTAAAATTAATTTGATCACACCATATTATCTCCAGTTGGTGAGAAAGTCAGCGTCAGTTTGTTTTGAGCCCCGAATAAACTTGCAATTTTTTGAGAATTTTTATTATGCATACCGAATATTTAGGAACAAAGCTTGTTAGCTTAGAAAAAATAATTTCTATTTTACAATAAAAATCACAACAATGTGGAAGGCACATTTAAATGTAATTTAAACCTTAATTATTTTTTAAGTAAGTTACTGCTATACACATACAACAATAAGGTACAGAAGTCGAACAAATTCAAAAATTATCAGAGTTTTAATAACGTATGGAACGAAAGTTTTGAGAAAAATATAAACTTTAAAAAATTAAACTTAAAGAAACTTTAATGAAATCCAAATATNNTTCCGAAAACTTTCGTTCCATACGTTATTGCAAGAGTAATTTTTATCTCTGATTATTAAAAATGTTTCGATAAACATATGTGCAATTCAATTAAAAAGTATACAGATATCTTTAGATGTAATAACGCTACCTGGACATGAATTCATTTGAAAGTTTCAATTTGTTAAAAATGTTTAATGTATTTTTATGAAAACACATTTTAAACATTCTTTGTAGTTCTGGAAGTAAACTTTTGAATACACCAGGGATTTAGAGTCGTTGTTCAGTAACGTTCGAGATGTAGACATTGCACTGTCAGCTTCCATGATGTTAAACGCATATGCAGTATAAAATTAATAATGATGCGTTATATTCGATATTTTTTAAAATTATAAACTTGAGTAGATTACTACTAAGATACTTTTGGACATTACGGGAATTTGACTCATTTTGGTTTGAGATTTACAACCGCATTCCAATTTGAAAGACCATTTACGAATAAAAACAACACCAGCACAGTTTTTGGGAATGTTCCGGTGCTTAAAAAATTAATCATATTATGCCTTCTGTGTGAAATTTTTTGCGATATTCTCTTCGAGTGAAGTAGTGAAAGTAGCAGATCTTATTAACAACAAACTAGTATTCATTTCCTTTTTCGATCACACTTTATACATTTATGTACATTTAAGTCAATACTCCAGTATCTTAAATTTTTTTGATGTTTTCGTTATTGCGTGTCGACATATGTTCTTGTTTTGAAGAATGGGTACCTGTTATTTAGTTGTGCACTTTAATGGTTAAGAGTTTCAATATTAAGAGAGAATGAAAGTGGTGAATATTTTGTACCTATTGTTTATGCCGTCTGCAGCCTGGATTAGATTTATATCGATAACGGGATAACTTGGTTTTTATCGCTTTATCCATTGTTGACATGATCTAGATAAGTACTGTGTAGGTTTCACAACGTTGAAGTTTTTGAACTTACACTAATTTTATCGTTTGAAAACAAAAATACTCGATGAAAATGCAAGTGTGTACAAATGTAGCTATAACGATAAACACAGAATAAAAAAATGACTAGTTGTTGTAGGTAGTACCCCTCGCAGACATTAATAATCCTTCATTATCATGAACACGTCGATTGTCATCGATAATCTGCGACTACTAAAGACAGTGTTTAAACAGGGACGGCCTACGAGTCTGCAATAAATCGGTAGCAATAAGAAATACCATCCCGACATTGCATAAACGTTATCGGGAAGATATACAAATTGCACATTTGCCAAGTAGGGAATTTACATGCAAGCACAGCAACCTGCGATATCTGCACATCACGTGATCTGTCGTGGACCACGTGGTTCGAAAAAGCACACCAACTTCGCTGTGCACCACCGCGTCCGTCTTGTTGTTACAATTGCACTGGGTCAAAGTTGGTCGTAAAACATCGAGATAGAGAAGGTCCTTTTATCTCATCACAAATTGCTTTGCACTTGGTTGTGCTTCTATTTTAGGTTATGACAGCGCTGTTTGTCGCTTTCATTACGCCATTTACAGCCGTCGCCGCTGTCAATTGATGACACGACGAAGAGCGAGAGTAATTGGATGACTGGTTTTGCTTCTTTGTTTTTTCTTCAAACCATGTTAATTGGTACAAAATGTAATCTGGTGTATGACAGATTTAAAAGAATTAAAAATTGATAAGTAAATGGGACCTGTACATTCATAGACTCACGCAATTACAGTTATCTTACAAGGTTTATTTTTGAAATAAGTCTTGTGCAGGTTTTGTTTTTTATTTGGGCTATTTTTAATTATTGACAATGATTATCTTTCAAGTGATTTGTTTCATTGAATTGGCAGAATTCGAAAAGTTTGATGTTCAAGTCTGATTGGAATGGGGGCGATTTAGACGGATCTGTGGTAAAAAAAGTTGCACGCGCCATCGATCAATGCAACCCAACGAGCAATTAAGCGTATGATGAGTGTGATGTACCCGCGATATACGCAATGAGGTAAACAAGTGGTTAAAAAACATTCGTTTCACGCTGTAATAACGACAAGCTAAAGAAAGTTGGAACGGTGTTTGTTTTAGAGGCACAATATCTGCGCAATGTCATGCGATAAGGTCGGCATTCGCGCGTCCTCCGTGCAAATCGTTGGAGCGCCGAGCGATTTTCGTACGTATGGCTCTCCCCTTGCCTGGGCCTCCGGTCTGGCGATAAGAGAAAATGAACCTTGGTTGGATCGGATTCGTTCGTGGGATCCGATCGGCGCGGTGGGCGTAAGAACTGTGCACGATGTTCCCCGAAGGGGTCCGGCTTGGATTTGGTTCGGACGAAAGAAGGCCAAGCTCTGAACTTTTCTCTAGCGGTAGCGCAAAGATACTGACGTAGCTGGCAATCGTATTATAGTGAAAAAACTCGTTGATTTGTCGTCGTTCGCTTGAATGATGCAGAGAGGCGCTACTTTGCAGTCATGTGACCTCCGAAAGCTTCACTTGTTTGAATGCTGTTGCACGTGGATTGCGGCGAGCTTTGCACCGTTACTGCATCAACTATTCAGTATAAATTTTCAACTCTCACACACTCATGAAACGACATCGAAAAACATGGGTTGTTGTAATTTTTACCATTCGACGAGTGGGCGACGAGCAATAATAGCGACAATTGTTTTTATGGTGGTCGTTGTATTTTCCGCCAGGACTTGGTTTTAACGACCAGAGGATCGGAATTATTTCGTTTGAAGCCGGATAGGATCTCGTTTGGGTTTTGATCAAATTAAAAGGCAATGCCTTTGTAATGATGTGCCCACGTGAATTTTGACAAGAGTATCCAAACAAAATAGGGATAATTGCATTAGCTGGCACCACGTGCTTTTTTTGTTTTACGAGTGGTGGGGGTGGCTTTGGTATTGATATCGGATATTCGAAGTGGGCGGTGCTTGCGCGAGCGCCGCTGGTGGCGGGGTTCCAACGTCGGTTTTTCGAAAATAAAGCAAAAACCAGGGGTCCCAACGTCGGCTTCGGTTAATATTTGCAACGAGCAAACGGTGCCTTCGAGCTGCTGGGCAAAATTAAGGACGAACGTAAAAAAATAGCGATGTATAAAAGCAAATCGCGCGAACATGACGGCGTGGCGGTGGAGGGGAGATTCGCTTTGCTATTGGCTCGTCGTCATAGCAACGCGCCTACGTTACCCCGTTAGTACTCAACAACCGGCAAAAACAAAATGCGAACGGTGCTCTCGGGTTGCTCCATTTTAATTTGAAATATCCTACACGGGGCTCGGATCCCCTCCTCTTCTTTCCATGAAAGCGGGAGGGCTTTTTACTGCCGAGGCCGGCTTTTTGTGACGTGAATTCCGTTTTTGTCAGGTCGGGAAGAGAGCGAGGGTGAACTCCGGGAATATATTTTTGGGCCGTTTTGAACTTTGTTCCCCCCTCTCTAAAGGAAATTAATGGGGAAAACAGCTTTGAGCCGTATGGAAGGGACAATTTTAAAGTTTGTTGAGTCATATTTTGTTCTATCCCGGCTTTTAGTTTAGTTTGAGTTAGGGTAATTTGATGAGGAGGGTTGGTAACGTTCAGCCCTGGCCCAACTTTATTCCACCTCGGCTTGTCATTTTTTCCTTGACATATCTATATTTTCTCCATATTAATTAAAAGTAATCATGATTTATGTAGGTTTACAAAACTGCCTCGCTTCCTGAAATAATCAACTCAAAAAACACTCTTCATACCTACATTTTTCTAGCGTAACACGGACTGACGTTCTACTTAAATTTTATTCGACATCAGGTTGTATTACACCGTAAAACAATTTTTTTTATAATGCAACAAATTTAAGAAATCAACACACATTTTTAATATGTACAATTAAACATTTAACCATTGTCGTTCAAGGGTAAAAATCTAAAGGCTAGATGATTTTGTAAGTGCAATAGTTTATCCACTTATATTAAAATCGCGGTGAAAAGGTGGGCAAAATTAAGTAAGAAATATCATTAATTGGAAAAATGTTTAATTAAACTGTGCAACGTTCAGATAGCTATTATATCAAGATTTAAACTCGCAGATCGTTTTGGTTAAAAATTTATTGTTTTTAGTTTAAAAATGTTTGCTCCAAGACTATCTTAAGTCATTTTAAATCATTTCGAGTGAACTTGATTATTCGATATATTTAACACTACAGATATAAAAATTAACAAAAGTGTCGTTGTGGTTGGAGTAATTATTGTACGCCAGTTTGTCCACAGTTGATAGATATAGATATTTAGATATATTAGATTTTTTCTTTATTTGGTGTGGGACAAAATTTATAATTTTTGTAAGAATATGAAAATGATGATATATGACGTACCTGCTGTGTGGTCTGCAATTCATTCTACAATTTTTGTAATAAAAAATGTTATTTTATGTTTATACGATGAAGTTCATTAAGAAAAGATTTGTTTTAAAGTGTACATATTATTTTAGTGATTGATCGTTTTAATTACCATTTACAAAAATTCTATTATAAAATTTGTTAGTTCAGTAAAATATCAAATGATTTTTGAAGTTATTTAACTTCACATTTCATGGATGATCATACGTTGTAGGAATAGGCATACTTTGTATTTGATAATGACAAAAACACTTTTTTCATTCCTTTCTGATTCCGTACTTCTCTGTAGAGTTTTTATAACGTTTTCGCTTTGTAAATTTCTCGTTTTTCCGTCCTTGTTCTTTATATATCTCGTTTATCGACCATCTTCGTCTGGAAGACGTAGCCGTAATATCCTCGTGATATTTGAAAATGACAAATGATAGCGGGGTAGATTTATGCAGCCCTTGTGACTTGCTCTTATCAGTTGAGTTGGCTTGTACAAATGCATTTTTTTTTCAACCTTAACGCGTTTCACATACTTCGTACTAATTCGAAAATAATTGTTATAGTTCGAGTCATGTTGTAAATAATTCGACGAATTTGGTGTTATTGGCGTCAGTTGTGGTTGCTTTAATAACACCGTTTTCAGTTGGATCCTAGTTGGTACCGATTGAACGGTAGATGGAGCCAGGTAGTGTCAGTTGCGTAAAGTAGGCCGTGAAGGAAAAGTACTTGAACGACGTTGTATTGTTAATTACTAAAACCAACTTTTAACGCACCATCGTTTGAACGGATCTGATACAAAAATAATTGCTATAATTCGCCTAAATCTTTTATTTGGGCAAGCACATTCGGATTTTCGTCTGATGATGATAAATGGTATTGAAAAAAATGCCGTTCCTCCGTTATCGCACGAGGGCGAAACGTGCTCTGGTCTCCTAAGTAACATTCAAACATAACCTCCGTTTTCAGCAGCGGAGAAACAACATGGAAATTTCCCCGTTTAGCGGTGTTTCTGCATTACGCTGTTACAATGATAAAATACGGCGCATGCGCCAATACCACCAATCCACTGGTGAACGCCAGTCATCCAAGTTACCCTCGTTCTCAACGTTCCAGTGGCACCAAAACACACGAACAGAACCTAATACTTTCTAGACTCTTACCTCGAATCTAAAATCCACCTGAAGTCATCAAGCATACAGTCGGTTGTGCACACTTTTTTACGCTTTGTAATCTCCCAGAAACTTTAATGCCATCCAAAACTAACAAAAGCGTTTGTTTCACAAAGAAGTGAAAATACGAAAGGAAATTAAATTGTTCATGTTAGTTATTCACTCCTCGTGTTACATTTTCAAACAGATATATCTGAAATTAAACATATTTCTGTTTCCAATCGTGCCCGACTCAACTCTGTCAATTAAAAAAAAAAGAATCAAATCAATACTCACTTTCCCCCATAAATTTCAATAAAACAATATTTTTGTTAATCATTTACGTTAAATTTATCAATAATTCGAATCCTTCAGTTTTATTATAATTTTTCGATTACAGTTTCTGCTAAAAGCAAATTACTTAAGACTATGTGGTGTACAGATTCATTTAATTTGGTAACATTATTCTCCACATACCCATTTATTTTTTATTCGCACCTAATTTTGACACTACGAAAGATATTTTTTTTAGATAATCCCATGATGGAAATTTTTAAATTCAATTTTTAAAAAAGTGATGTAAAATTGAAAGCATACTTTCCTTTACGTGAATCGTCATTCTAAAATACCTGCTATGTGTAAATCATTCTTCTACAGATATGTTCCATAATAGTAGTCAACTTCAAAGTAAGGTGTATCTTAAAACTATGACGTGACGATAATTTTGATTACACATTTGAATTCTGAGCACCAAATGTAACAAAGCCTTCGATTCGAGCTTACTTTTCAATTTCTCTAGAAATGTTCAACGGAGGGACCATCGTTTTTCGATAGTTTGTATGAAAACGTAGCCTCAAAATTCTGTCGATCTGTCGGTTTGTTTGATGACAATCTTGGAATGTACGTGACGCATTGAAATGAAATTTTATGTACAGGGTTCACATTGTTTCCTTGTTTTTATTAAAATATTCCAGGCCACTATTTATTTGAAATTAGTATTATTGGTTCATTTCATTCAGTTTGTCTTTCTCTCTGTCGCCAGTCTACTTGTTAACATATCTTCCCAATTATTTAATCGATTAGAATGAAATTTTGTTCATATTGTAAAATGTCGGTACTCAACGAGAAAAAGAAAAACTAATTGTATTTTTGTCACATCTGATAGGTGGTACACCAGACAGCTACACGGGTACACCAGAAGGTGAAGTGCATGAAATTGCAAATTTTGTTGGTGCTTACGTCGGTAGATTTTTCAATGATTTTACATTTTGAAAGCGACGATTGAGATCTTAAAATTACTCAGTAGAACTCAATAAAACAACAGTTCGTGGTTGTACTGTAAAAATACGTTAAACTATTTTATTTACTTATTATACTCAGTGGTTAAACTAAGCACTAAGTGGAAGAGGTTCTGCATAAATATATATTACAGCTTTTTAAATTTTAAGATAACTGCTTTTCAGTTGTAATTAATATT
>QDEB01097075.1:763-11168 GCA_004193795.1 Asbolus verrucosus | reverse complement strand
ATACATTTATGTGTGGGGGAGAAAGTTTGAGAACTGCAGGTTGTGCCATAAGGCCT
Source organism: Asbolus verrucosus (assembly GCA_004193795.1). NCBI lineage: Eukaryota > Metazoa > Arthropoda > Insecta > Coleoptera > Tenebrionidae > Asbolus > Asbolus verrucosus. The sequence goes on along the minus strand of QDEB01097075.1, from coordinate 11,112 downwards.
GGTGGCGTGTATAGCGCCGGCCGGGCGACGTACCGACCCCGCTTTTGTGGAGGGAAGTTCCCTGCGTTGTGAGCCCCTCGACCGCGTTAGGGCCGCTACCCCAGGCAGAGCCGACGAGGGGGCCCCGCTTACTAATCCCGGTTGCCTGCCAGCCCCGAATATCATCTACACTTCGGGGAACGCACCGACGTAATGGAAAACTGTATTTCAGATTTGACTCACCGTCGTCATCAAATTACGTCACATATCTTTCCGAATAAGATTGCCGACAACGCGGAACCCCTGTTTCCAGATTAATACACTAACGCACATTTTCCTAATGATTCGCAACCGGAATTTCAAATGCTGCCAAAATGATCATCTTAAATTACAACTGATTGGTCGTTCCTAACATTTATTGGGCGTAATTATTATGTTATCTTCCCTTCCTTGTTAATAATGGTGCTAGGTGTTAAGATAAAACATGAAGAATTGATTCCAGAATTAATCACATGCTGAAAAACCAGCAGGATGTTGAGTTTCGAAACAGATGCCTTTGCACCCTCTAACTTGGATGGTTTCTACCTGGCATTCCGTTAGTAACCCTGTTGTCCTTCTTTTCTCGAAACTTCAGGTAGGCGAGACCCACCGGTTTGCAACATTTGGTCTGTGGGGTGTTTTTTTTTTGTGTAGGAAGTTGAGTTCCCCTTCAGAATTCCCCAAACATCCCTTGGTGGCGTTTCAGGCTTCCTTTTTCTTATTTTGAGGTATTTAGTAACCACTTTATTTTCGAAATTTTGCCTTTCGAGGTATAGTAACAAGCTAAATTTAGCTGTAATTACTGTTTGCACGATAGGGTTATCGTCTCTGTACCACATACACCGGATTCGTTCAGTTTGGTGTTTTTGTACAGCGTTTATCTTAATATAATCATACATGTACTAAGAATTATATTTAATGTGCTATCACTGTTCAAAAATAATATTTGTCTTATGGTTATGATATTGCAAGTGGGAAATTTTGTTGTAGAAGTTTCATTTTCTTGGTTCAGTTTATCCCAATTGAGTAACATGTAATAATTATTTTTGTAAAAATGTCGAAAGTTCAAGGTTATGCTTTGTCCTCCGATTTTTTCGTCTTTATGGTGGTGTTGTAGACAGAAAGGTTATTTGCAGTGTTGTATAATTAAGGGAGGAGGCAATATTCCTGTGGTAATTGCACGAGGTGTGTTGGGATAAGGATTAAATACAGATAACCTTGAAGAGAGTAGTTTCTCATGCGACGAGTTACGACCAAGCGGCCTTCGAGAGACCGGCCTATGGCCACTCGCTACCGACTGCAGGACTTCGCTCGCGCAGGAATAACTAAATTAAATAGAAAGCGTTCATATAAAATCAAAGAGTTGGACGAGACCGATTCACGTTCACTGCAACTATAGTTAATGCCTTTTATTTTGCGCCGGTTTCTCGAGCGTTTAATGATTCAATCGGTGGTTGTCAAAATAAAAGATTCATTTGGAGCTTATTAATGACAGATAACTAGTCGTAATCCAGTTAATTTTAATAATTTCCCAGATTTTGCATGGATTCAGATTTTTTTTTCTAGTAGAATGTGAGTCCTGTTTAAAATCAACATATTTTTTAATAAATGGGACATTTTTTTGAAACGATTTTAAAATAATTCCGGAATAGTAATATGTACAAGATACATCCCATTATTCGATTATTAGAATAAAGTTGCAATAATGAAAATTATTGTTAATTAATCAAAAATGTGCAACAACTTTAGTATCAATGCTCCTTACGTATAGACAACCCACTGTTCAGATGTTGCAAACAGTATTTAATTTCACAGTGGTATGGAAGGAGTACGATAATTTTACATGGAGGGAGAGAGAGAGAGATACTCTTCTATTTAAATATATTTTTTGTTGAAATTTGTGAAAAAAATACGTTTCATTTAATTTATAATTTAAACTACGATCAAGAACAAAAAAAACATTTTAATTTAGCTGAAAAATCACAAAGAAATACATTCAATTGAAACATTGAAATAGTAACGTGAAATTTTTTCTCTAAATTAAGTATCTACATTTTTAAATTACCGAATCTTAACTTGTAATATGACCGAGGAACTAGTAAACAATAATCTTTTAGGGTGTGTATGATGAAAGACCATATTTTCATAATTCATTAATTAAGAAAATTGAGTTTAAAATTAACTAATTAAATAACTTCTGTTATTAAATATTTGTTCTGTTAGATCAAATTGTTATCAATATAAAATGTCGTATTAGACACCGACGGATGGACAGGCACTTGGGAAAAATTTGAGATTAGGGTAAATTTGTATAATATACCCACACTGTCACGAACATTTGGTATAACTTTTCAAACCGACGTTTCCTATCGAACAGTTTAATAAAAACAAACTAATTTTTATTTGATGTAAAAGTACTTAATTGAAACATAAAATGTTCAGCTAGTGGTAAACTAAAGAATTCTCATCACACAGACTGACGTAGTAACCTGAAGGAATTTTAAGACCAAATTTTTGTAAAACACGCGCTCTATCGAAAACCAAAGAAAATATAGACTTGCATAGATTTTAGACTAAAATATTATTGATTTTTATTATAATTTTATGATACTTTAAATTAAACTATAATCTGATTATTCCTTAACACTGGGCATATTGTATATAAAAAAAATCGATCGATCAAGTAACATACATATGTATGTTATTTCTACAGTTTTTTACATATCGATATGTAGATATAATACGGTAATTATGTCATTTCAATGTTTTTTTCAATAGTTTCTCCGGAAATGAAAAGTTTATTAATAATAATAATAATATATTTTAATTTAATGAATGTTTTTTCTTTTTGTGGCAGTATTCACTGTTGCTTAGTCTGTACAAAATATATCGTCCAATGTAGAAGCGTACTTAAAATTTCAAACTTGAGGTGGTTGGGGTTGAAACGCTGTAATTGATCAAGTTGTAATTTTCGCTCTTAACCAGTTGCCTTTAAAATTGACGGAGAAATTTGACAATTATTGACTTGATAATAATAATAATAACAATAAAAGAATTCAATATACATTCGGAGACGGAAGAATTTTTATTTGTATATCCAATATAGAGTGATTAATGCCAGGAACTGTAAAAAGTATATAATTCATGACAACTCGATCATTGATGATAGATGTAGGATTTGTAAGACAGGATCAGGATCAGAGACAATCGAACACATTATTTACTTCATCTTGTTCTGCTGTGCCACAAACCGAATACAAAAAAAAGACACATGTTTGCCAAAATTGGCAACATATAACAACTGGCTTTAAAATATAATTTACTGCAAGATCAAACAGTGTTACCAATATACACCAAGTAGCTATTTCGAAAACGATAAATTATAAACTATATACATTTGTAAACGTAAATCGTCGGCAACACACCTAATATCATTTTATTTAACAGAACCTACAAGCATATCTCTTCTAAGATATTGCTGGGCTGAATTCACACAATCTATTATAAAACTGCACCACAAAAACTGACAATTATTGCAATTAAAAATTTATGGAATCTTAAAAAAAAAACCAATTTTGCCGCTAGTTATTTCCGCCACGGGTATAGTGTCCAAATCCCTGATCAGTAACATAAATAGTTTAAATTTAAAAGAAAATTTAATAGTTGAAATACGAAAAAAGATATTATTATGCTCGTGTCATATATTTAGAAAATTTCTTTCAAATATTAAACATTTGTGATGAACTACATCAAAGTGATAATTATACTGAGACGAGACGACGGTAATTACGCTGGATTACCATTATATCATGACTTGATAGCAATATTTTTGATAATATGTCGATATCCGTCTTAAAGGTCGTGCTGGGTTGTGAAGAGTAAAAAAAAAAATAATTGTCATATGAAGCTCACGATATCTGGACAGAAAAGACCAACAAGTTGATTGTAAATCAAACCGCACTACCTAACACCATTGTATAATATACCAACCCAGTTATGGCGGTAAACAGTAATCATAAAAATATTAGCTTCTGTCAAGTATCCGCCACTAGTCCCCTGATTATTTTCGTTTATATCCCAACCACCAATAAACAATATTTGACACCGGCTGAAATTTTTAAGATTCATACCATTATTGTTTTAAAATCAGCTTTCCCACAGCTGAGTTGGATAGTTGCTTCTAATCTGACCTTGATATTCATAATATGTAGAGTAAGGGCCTTTTTTTGTTATGGATCATAATGTCAGTAAATCTTTTGGATTAATAATTTTGTTTAAGTATACGTTTTCGCCATGAATAGCTTTGAAAAAACATCGTCGAGATTTAGGTATGTACTTGGTTACATGAGTCTGAGTAATAACAAGATGATGTTGTTTTGGTAATAAATCGTTGGTTATTCATTCATAAGATACATAAAACGTGTATAATAACTGGCGTTTCGTTGTTGTAGAATTGTGCCATGATGGGTCTGCAGGCGACTACAGGGAAACGTAAGTTAGAAGCGGCGACGGCTCCAGGAGATTCCTCCCCTCCGAAGACAGGCCGATGGGAGGCAGAGGACTGCATAGCGCGCCTCCAAGCGGTGGCCGTGCCAAGCGATACGTGGAGGTCACCGACGCCGTCTTTAGCGGCGACGTTGTTGTCAAGCAGCGACGACTACGAGGACGACGACGAGTTCGACGACGAGCTGTCGGACGATGACCGATGTGTCGGTGTGCCGGAACCGGCGAGGTTCAGCCAGCCTTTCGGTCGGTACCAGTCGACGGACTACTGGCAGTACTACCAACCCCCTCAGCAGCAGACGATTCGCTGCGAGGAAAACGGAAAATCGTACCTGGAACTCGGTGCTTCCCCGCCCGTGCGGACGCGGTGCTGTGATGGACGAACGCGGTGGTGCCACGTGCCCTGCTACAGGCAGCGGCGGCTGGCGGTGTTGAACTTATCCATGTGCAAGCTGGCGAGGTACCGGCAGTGCTCCGACCCGTCGCTGCGGCGCTCGGTCCTCATCTGCAACACTCTGAGGCGGCTGGAACGGGAGATGGAAGCCGAGCCGCCGGAGCCCAGCTACCCGGCGCTGCCCGAGCTGTCGCCGCCCAGCAGACCTTCCCCTGTGCCTGAGCCCAATTACGAGCAGAGCCTGCGAGAGATGACGTGCTCGTCGGGGCGCGCCACCCCCTTCCCGTCCGCGGCCCCCGACACCGATTCCGGGCTCGGAGACGACGAGATGACGAGACCCATCAACTGGGGCTCCGTTCTCAGCCTAACTTCCCAAACGGATCTAGAGTCTCTCAACAACAACGAGCTGTATGCAGAGTTGGGCTTGTCGAGTGATCCGCCCGAATGGAAGGAGCCGTCGACGTCCCGAACGGACAATGAGTGGGACGGCTTCATGCATGTGTTGGTAGGAGGTACGTAGCAGAATGTCGGTGCTTCCGCTTTCCTCAGGTTGTGATCACTTAGTTAAAGACATCAGTGCAGTGCAGGAATTGTGCAGCTATTTGTTGACTGTTTTTATTTTTATATTCTATTTAGCATCTTTTTACCTAGCGATTGGACTGAGGTACTTAGACAAGTCGGGGGTTTCTCACCTCGTGCTAGACTTATCGCAACGGATTGATCTCCATCGCTCAATTAACTTAACTAAGCTCAAGACATGAGTTTTATTTGTTTATTGATATTATTTCGTGTTACTGACCCGTCAGGGCATTCCTGTGTAAATAATTTTGTAATATAATGTGCATAATGTACATAAGAGAAGATTTCTAACTAGGTCTATATTTGTAAATAACTCTATGTTATACATATATTTTAAATGATGTGTGAATTTATTAATTAAATTGGCAATATGGTTCTACACGTAACAAATAACTCCCAGGCTGAACAGTGATTAAGCCACAGCGAACAAAACCTTCCTAACGTTACTTCAACTAATTTCTTGACTGACTCGTATAAACGATAATAATATATTTATTAATAGTTCAAAACTATGCCCAATGTTCCTTTCTTCAATTTAAAGTTACCGTAGCAGTTAGAAACAAATTTTAACATAACAATTAATGTCAAAAGCAACAAATGTTGAGTTTTTTTTCTATCTTAATGTTTCTATAAGTGTAGATTTTAATGTTACAAATTTCAACAGCTGGGAGGATGAATCTAGTCCATCATTGGCCATTATCCGGAAGAACATAAATGTGAGCCAGTATTAATATATAAAAGGAAAAACTTAAAAGTGGATAACTTAAATACTTGTTCAAAACCGTCCCAAAACTTCTTAGATGATGGCTGCAATGAGATGTTTGTAGGTGTACACCATGTTATTTCATAGCTAGTTAATTCTCTATGTATAAGTTTTTTTTCCATCAATAAATGTTGGTGAAAAAGAAGCTTTTCTGTTTCTTGCCATGACACTTCGTTTCAATTTTTGTATTTTTTTTTACTTGAATGTCCACTCGAAACTGAATTCTTCACGATTGAGTTTCACCTACCGAACGTTGGATCAAAGTAAAATTAATAAGTGTTCTGAGCTGTTTCAAACCATGTCTAAATTCAAATGGAAATGATCAAATGGGATCCAGTTACGAATGGACGGGTTTTTAATGGTGATATTTATTTATTGATTTAAAAAGGTGTTGTATTAACATCGTTGAATTAAAAGAGAAATTAGTTTGTAACAAATAACAATACAAGGGCACAATTAAATACTGTTATATATTAAAGTATTGAAATAAGAAATTGTTGTGGTACGATAACTTAAGTTGTTGAAATTGCAATTTTATTCCACCTCTGTAAAATAGTAAAATTGAACCGTGAGGCAATCAATATTATACAGTTTTATGAAAAATAGCTGTGTTTTTTATTCTAAAAGAAATTATATGTGCACAGAAATTTAAATATTTTGATAAGATTGCAATAAAAAAGATTTTTTGAAACATGTTGTTTCGACGCCTGAATTTTCTGGATAAATTGTGCCTGACTTAAAACCAAAATTTTTATTTATTACTTATTAAGACAACGACAAATGGTATTTATTCAATTTGCGCAATTCTCCCGAAAATCTAGGCTTATAGTTTTTAAGTAAAAGTACTTGTACTTCGTCCCACATCGACGTGACGTCAATAATAATTACGTACAACACTTGATTGTGTGCAAGTAACATGTGATATCATGTAATATGTTAGTGTTAAAAAAATAAATCGGTATATATACATATTACCTCATTTCTTGTTTTATATTTTTATGTTTTAATATATAATGAAATAACCAAATCAAGGAGTCTTTAATTATTGACTACATAACCAGTTACTGTGTAGTAATCGAGACAGATACAGAGAAGTATTTATTGTTGAGAAACATAGTTACATGTTAATAAATGAAAGAAAAGTTTCGGGGAAGCACAAAAATTTTATATTTTCAAATAAAATTGTCAGTTAAAAAGGGTAATAGTACTGCCATCTGTCGATCCATAGATATAACACGTTATTGACAGGTCCTTTCTTTAAATTATATTTATTACAGGAAACTGTAATCAGCGTCGCCATAATAAAATAAATAAAACTGACGTAATTATAAACATAACCAAACTTACAAATGTTAACTCTGATCAAAATAACCTGAATTAGTGACATGTTCAATTTACTTTTGCATTTATGTTACATTGTTAGTTTAATACGTTATTATTAAACCAAAATAGACAAGTGATTTTCATAAGCAATGATATACATTACGAAAGGAATTCTTAGTTTTCGTTTGTGTTGTAACTGATTTGGAAAAATGGCACGTGGTAAGTTGAAGTACAGAGATGTAGTAGGAGGAAGAAGCAAAAAGTCGTCTAAAAAGAAAATTAGGCAACGAAAGACCTATAGTTTATATCAACATGATAATAAAAAACTTAATAAGAAACGTAAACATGTTGTAAAGAACGAAGATAGTGTTGATGGAAAACGTCAGAAACTCGAGCAGGAAGAATTTCACCATGAAGAGGAATCGTCAGAAAATGAAGATTCTGATAATATGAAACAACTACGAGCATCGTTTTCTTCACGGTTAAATAATAAACAGTCACATGCAATAGACAGTAGTGAAGACAGTTTAAGTGAAGAAGAAAGTGATAAGGAAGAAAATGCAGCCTTTGATAGCTCAGCAGAACAAACTTCGATTAATAATAAACTGAGTGAAAATGAGGAAGATGTTCAAGAATCAAATGATGAAATGGAGATTGAAGCAGAAGTTTCCCATGATGGGGATGGTGATGATAATATGAATGACCCTTTTGTGAAGCACTTATTTTATGAATTACATGAAGATTTATTGAATTCATTGCAAAACATTCCTGTTTCTGTGAAAGACACATTTCAGTATTGGTCAAAATTGGGGAGGTTGATAATTCAGATGCCTGTATATACAGAAACAGAGGAGAAAAAAGAAAATAGGTACAGCATACTAGAAGAAAAAAAAGTCGCACCCCCTGGGAGTCTTCCTCAGGCAATTAATAATAAAGATTTACTGAATCTAGAAAATTTATTCATAAAGCCTCAGATAATAAATAATCTGTCAAAAGCTAATAAATCAGTAGACGATAGTGGATCAGTATTTACCCAGTTGCAATGTGAATTATTTTCAATTATCAACAATTATCAAGATCTCTATTTTTGTGAAAGGAATTTCACAAATTCAGAGGAAATTAGGTTTGTTTATTGTTTACATGCTGTAAATCACATTTTAAAAACAAGAATGAAAGTAGTACATCACAATGTCCGTTTATCCAAAAAAGATGATGTGTCTGAAGAATTTAGAGATCAAGGACTGGTTCGACCAAAGGTAAACTTGAGTTTTAGGTAACAAGATATAAATTATTTATTTTTAGATTCTGATGGTTGTACCGTTTAAAGATTCGGCATATAAAATTGTTCAGATGTTAATAAATATTTTGTTGCCGGAAGACAAAGGGCACGTTATGAATAAAAAAAGATTCATAGAAGAATACACGGGTAATGAAATTGCAATGCCCAAAAAAAATCCCAAACCTGAAGATTACGAGTTAACGTTTACTGGTAACTCCAATGACGATTTTAAAATTGGAATGACAGTAACAAAGAAAAGTTTAAAGGTTGGTAGTCTTTTAAAATAAAAAATAATCTTAAATTTTTATTTTTTAGTTGTATGCAGATTTCTATTCGTCTGACATTATTATAGCCTCACCATTGGGATTAAGAACAATAATTGGAGCTGAAGGGGAGCCCGAACGTGATTATGATTTTCTTGCATCGATTGAATTGTTAATTTTGGACCAGACAGAATTATTTTTAATGCAAAACTGGGACCATTTAATCCACATTTTCACGCATCTTCATTTGCAACCAAAAGATTCACATGGCACTGATTTTTCTAGAGTTCGTACATGGAGTCTAAATGGTTGGACAAAATATTACAGGCAAACTTTAATATTTTCGTCGATAGTTTTGCCAGAAATCAATTCAATTTTTAATAAGAAATGCAATAATTACGCTGGAAAAGTCAAAATTTCCAATCCAGTTGAATTTGGGTCTATTGCACAAGTGTTTGTTCAAGTACCGCATGTTTTTCATAAATTTGAAGCGGATAACGTTCAACATTCAATAGATGCCAGATTTGAATTTTTTATAAATAAAATCTTGCCTCAACAAAGGGATAGTTTGATGAAACAAACGTTAATTTATGTTTCCAATTATTTCGATTATGTTCGATTAAGAAATTACTTTAAAAAGGAAGACGTCAGTTTTGTACAAATTTGTGAATACTCAAAGGTATTGATGTATTATTTTTTAGACAGTTTTATAATAGTTTTGTGCTTTTAGGAAGGAAAAATAGCAAGAGCGAGAGATATGTTTTTTCATGGAGATGCCCATTTCTTGTTGTATACTGAAAGATACCATTTTTTTAACCGAATTAGAATCAAAGGAATTCGGCATTTAGTTTTTTATCAGCCGACCAATTTTCCACATTTTTATTATGAAATGTGCAATCTAATGCAGGTAACTACATTTAAAAATATTTTAGAATTTTTACCCTAGGTACCCACAATATAAAAAAATCCTTTAATATATATTAATTAATTAAAATTTTGTTATATATCAAAAAATCAAAATAAGGATTATTCAAAAATATCAAAATGTACATAAAACACATTTGAATACTATAAAGTAAGTTGACTGCATAAACTGGCTGCAAGTCTGTATAATTTTATAAGCAGTACAACATGATTCACATAGATAAAATCACTGAATAGAGTTGAAGCAAGATGTACTTAAGTTGCTTTTAAGAAAAATATTAATATCTTTCAAAAATATCCATT
>QDEB01097065.1:0-10018 GCA_004193795.1 Asbolus verrucosus | reverse complement strand
ACCGAAGAGAGTTGCCCATCCCTGGTTTATAATAATAAGTCAAATTTGATTTAATGACTAGAAAATGCACACTCCGAAATGTTTTTCTCATTTTTCCAAATAAATGAAATTCAAAGTCAATAAAATGGCGAGAGTTGTTTTTTCCATTTCCATTAATTTTGACAATATGCGGCTTTGCACTATTTTCCTGAGATAAAGGTGAAATATAAAGCTTTCTATATCGTGTTTAAAATAAAAAATTGACATAATGGCTGCTTAAACAAATCAGAATAATACTGTGTTAGTTATAGAACCATTTGGAAGTTAATCCACGAAAATTGCCATCCCAATCCTAATCAATCAATTACAAAGCAATGGAAGTAGAACCACTTGTTGTTTTAGCAGAGTATCCAGGTTTCATCGGTGGTTATTAATCGTTGCTAAATAGCGTCGTTATCTCATATCATGGATCTCTAACATTGTCTAACTTGTCTGGTATCGATGCCTTATACTTCCAATAATTATAAGTTTTTTATCGCAACGATATTTTCCTCGATAATTGTTGTACTTGGTTTTCTACTGCCCTCATCATCTTGGGGCTGTTCGGCCATTTTTAAATCGGTCATCCATCGATAGACGGTACTTTTTGATTCTGCAGACTAGTTAAATATATTTTGCAATAATTTTTAACGACTTAGACCATCGTTCCACGAAAAGAAAACTATGGCTTTTATGTAGTGGTTTTATAACCTTTTTGCATCATTCAGTTTTTATTGAAATTTTTGTAATAAAAGAAAATCGACGACTAACTGTCTTCGAATATTGACAGATACGTTAAAAATTGTTTATGTCTATTATGATCAGGAATCTGTTCTTTATTTTCGGAAATTAACGCAGTTCCTAGAATTATGGGAAAAACTCTCTTAATTTGTGAAACAACCTAGGAAGGTGAATTTTTATATTATCCACGAAACAAAAGAACGAGAATGTTAAAAATAATATTTAAAAGTAGCTGAATCATTTAGAAGTGTATCTGTAAAATTATTCTAAATTGTGCGACTTATACGAATTTAAGAGGGTTTTTTTGATAAAATGGGTGAAATTTAAAGCTTAAAGATCTTAGCGAAATAAAGTTCTTACAAAAGAGGGCAACGGCCAAAAATCGTTTGTGGAAAAATGATCACTATATATGGGAAAGATACGTCATCTTATATTCAAGTGAAATTCATGCAGTATCTACATAAAAGCCCTCCATCATCAAAAATAAAGGTCAAAGAAAGCCAAATCACAATGTTCTAGAAAAAAACACAAATGATAACAGTTGTTTCGAATGCTAAAGAACTTTTGCTTGTTGAATGTATACCATGGGATTCTATGATAAGTGGAGAAGAAATTTAAAAATTACTTTGAAAAAAAAATGTCCATCCACATCTGTTGCTGCACAGCATTATCGTTTTCATAACATGAAAAAAATTCTGCAAATTTTGAATGATTATGGAGTTACTGTGACCTTAGAGAGTTAAGATATCCACTTCATATCAATGATCTAGCTTTGTCAGACTTTCTTTTATTCGAAAACCACATAAAAGATCACATAGGAAAGTGTCTTGTTTCTGTGAAAGCAGTAAAAGACACAGTGCAGCCATATTTTGAAGGGTTACCCAAAATTTTTTTTATTGTATAGAACAAAGGGAAAAAATGAATAATTGGATGAGTGTTGAAACTTATGTAGAAATATAACAGTTGTTAATATTCCATATGTCTTATTTCATAGTTAGGTAGATAACTTAAAAATACGCCCTGGTATTTTTATTTCAGGCGATTTCAAATCCATAAGATATTTTCCATTCTTGACTGGATAACGATAACACTACTTGTGACATACAAATACAAGTACAGATGTAAATAAGTATTACATGTAGAGATAACTTTTAAAACGCAGTTTTTTTTCTATGTACGGGAACTTTTGAGTAACAGAAAAACGTTCCGCCAAGACATTAATGCATTATAATTTAGGCGTTTTTGTTGCAAATTTTACCCGCTTAAGGAAGCGATCTGCTAAATACTCCCTTAATTTAAATTTTAATCACTTCTATCATGAATGGTTCAAATTAGGAGTGGATCAATTTGACAATTAATTAGATAGAGCTATTATAAATTTATTTCTATGACTTTTCTCGACCTCAGATTGGTGTCATAAAATTTTAAAATGAATCAGTTTCAGGAGTTAAAGCACAAATTATCCTTTTCACCAACTTTTTAATAATGAGAAAATTTCTCTTAAACTCGTAATCGAGAAACTGAAGTGAAAGGGAAATGATTGTAGAAGTGCATTATAGAATTTTCTCAACGACTAAAAAAGCCCTTAATGTGTGCAAAATATTAAAGTATACACTTTAATGTAGGGCTCCTTTAATTTTTTTCTGTTTTCAACATCATTTCAACTTCAGTATTTTATTTCAAAGTTGTATTATTTCTTTTCCTACATTTAAAAATATATATTTTTGATCGAACTGAAAAAAAATGCAAGGAACAACTCTCAGTACTTACCTTCCCTTTATAATATCAAAAATTCGTTGATTGTATCTATGAATTATGATCTATGAATTATGATTGATATAAATTGCATATTGAACTATCATTTTATTAACAAATATTACTTCTAAATTAAATTTTTACACTATATGATAGTCATTGCGATGTGTTTTATTTACCTGATGCACTAAAATTCATTTAAAACGATTTAAAAACATTTTTCAAAAAATTGTTCTCAAAAGCACCAAATGACCTTAACAAATTTACAGCAAAAATGGTTGCGTTCCTGTGTCTTAGCATTTAGTAGCAATGTTGCTTTCAAAATCAATACCTACCTAATATATAAACGTAATTGCTATTATGTTGTGTGCTTTATTTCATACTTTAATCTTTAATACATATGTTATTAACATTTAACAGCAGTTCTTTTCTGTTGAGTACTTTCTGCTAGATATTACAATTAAAATCAAATTTAGAGCTCGTAATTGAAAAACTGTAATTGAAAGAGTTTTAAAATTGATACTGATTTTTACGTAACTTCACTTTTAATTACTCATTTTTCAGTTTAGAAAATCTTCTTGTTATACCTATACAATTTATCTACCGTTCAGTTCTAACATTTCTAAACAAAATTAGGAAACCATTTAATAAATTTAACACAGAGGGATCATCAACGATTAAAAGTGCCCTCTTCATAAATTATTGCGAAAGTATTAGACTTGATGTTCCACTTCCAAGCGATTGTAGTGCCTGCATTTAAATTTATTTTTCTATTTTGCGTTTAGAATAAGTCTATTAAAGCACCCAAATGACATCATTTGAATGTTAGAATAAGNNGACATACGTCAAAAAACAAAGCAAGTCCGGCAGTAAATTTTCTAACATCTTTATGCAATTTGCCTAATTTTCGGCAACGTTAGTGATAAACTTTCTTCAGCATTCATTTTCAAACATTAAACGCGAAAATAAAAAAACTGACGTTTTAAATTAATTTTTTTCGCAGCCGCCTAAAATTACGCCACATAAATGTCACCAACCACCGCAAAATTCCCTAGATTTAAAATTTTTATTTTTTAATTTACAAAATNNGCTATGCGGCTCGTTTCGGAATTTCAAATTCGTGCTTGAATTTGAAGATGCCTTCTGCAACTTGTATTTTAATATACTATTATGTTATTGTAGTAACAATGCACTTTGACAAATAACAGTGGCGCGAAACAAAAATTTAATTTAATTATCTTAGTGGGGTAACAGATTTTCATCTACAATTTGGGTAGATATTTGCCAAAGGGCACCTGCAAGCCTTACAATTGTACCAATTTTGTTTGCGACACAACGTACAAAAGTGTTCCCGACTCTTGAAAAAAATTGTTGACAGCTGTAAAAAGACAAAAAAATATGACGCAAATCATTGTCTAAATGTCAGTTATAATTATAATATTAGAAAAGGGGCAAAAGCTCAAAAAAAGGTATGTAGTATGTTTGTGAAAATTAGATGCAAATTGATGTATTTTTCAGCAAGTTATATTAATTTTTTTAAGTAAACTCTTAATTTATTTGTCCAAAAGTATATTATGCGTTAATTTGTTGGCATAGTGTATTTTTGCCGCACTGTTTTTATTTAAAGAAGAATTTAATTTCCGTATGTAAATTAACACCAAAAATTAAAACCGATTTTAAAATAATATTACTCAAACATTACTGAAGAATAAAAAACATTTTTCGAAAATTACATTTACAAAAACAAGTCCATTTATAACTAAATAACGATGATTTTTACATAACTATGTCATTCCTAATTATTTTGTAACTTCATAACGTTTTAAGGAAGAAACTCATATTGGAGTTTGCAACGTTCAACAAAGATGCCTTACAGATAAAGTTCGTTGTTAACAAAAACAAAAGCAAAACAAAAACAAATCTACTAAAATTGACTATTATGAGTTTTTATGTTTTCTTGACAATTCATGATGTGGAGAATACGAATATATGGGTCTAATTTCCGTCAATCCATCGGAAATTGTTTGACTCCTATAGATCTTGGAAACTATTGAACCGATTTTCTCGAGATTTGGCATCCACGTTATGGTTGGAAGCTTAATCGTATTCAGGGTGTTTCAAAAAGATTATCAACGTTATTTTGAAAACTAAATACGACACATGCATTGTTTTCAGGATGTGATATTTCTCCGATACAATGATTTATCTTTTTATAGCACAATTACATGAATATACCGGGTGATTCATTAAAATTAAGACATAGGAAAACGAATTTTTCCGATAATACTTAAACGATTGTGAATGGCAAATTGGGACATGCTTTACAGCCCACATTTCCCTTTAAGGTTAGCCGAAAGTGACAGCAACTTTTCGTTTGTCCACCAGTAACAATCAACTTGTGTTCAAAAAACAAACTTTAACTGAAACTAAATTCTTAGAAGAAAAATGCAAGGGAAACAAAGGGGAAATACATTTACCTTTTTTTATATGGGAAATAATGTGATTTAAAATTACTTACAGTTGCTTTTGAAGTAACTGATGTTATCTTCTATTCAAATTTAAAATTTTGTGCAAAAACTGCATTTTGAAAATTACCTCTCCGTATCTTCCAAAATTCAATAAATACGATTTTACCTTTTACCTTTTCTTTTAAAAGATATATCACCAATATTAAAAAAATACCGAGCAGACACAATAAACAATTTTTAAAAAAAATTTAGTTAATCAAAATGCATTGCATTACTACAAATATATCTTTATGAGGTATTTATTTAATAATTCCTTGTGTTAGGGTTGCCTATAATAAAAAAAAATGTCACCGAATTAAAAATACATAATCTCGAACTCTAACAAATCTACGCAAGTGGTAAAGAGAAAGTTTTATGTGCGGTTTCAGTTAGTACCGTAAAATTAAATCTAAAATAATCTACATATTTGAACCGAAGATTACAAAATCGATAGTACTTCCGGTATTTTACCAAAAATCTATCCAACTTGGAAAATTTTATGATCAAAATTTGTTATAAGCAGGTATACTTACTTGAATATAAAAAGCGTCAAATCTTCTTTACACATTTTCTTTAATGTACAGTGGATATAGAAAAAAAAACATAGGAACTCATTCTTATGACAGGAAATTACTGTTTTTCTGTACTTACTAAATAGAGAAAAATAAGAAAATTTGCAAATAGAAAGTGTAATTCAACTTAATAAGAAAAAATTCAAAAGGCATTTTTACTTTAAAAAAATACTATCAATCTATAACATCCAGACTAAACGTATGTAATTAATGACAATAGTGGGATGCTTCCTGGTTATTCCACTATTTATCGATCTTCAAAATATTCCATCAGACATTACGTACGTGAAATATTTTCAAAATATTTACAAGTACAAAATTTTTTTCATTAAAAAGAAGTTCGTTCCTTTAATCAATATAATTTCGATAAGCTATATTGAATTATTTTTAATATAAGTATTAATGTAACTATACCATAATTTATCTAGCCGTATGCATGCAAAATAACAACAATTACAAAAATCAGACGTATAGGAGCAATAATAGTAATATGGGCAATAGTAGATAATCTTGATTATAGAAACAGCAATACCTGTATAGTTTTAATCAATTAGATTCTGATTTTTCACATAAGCACCATCCACTATCTATATATCGTACACCAACTTCTTACCTTTACATTCATTAGCATCTCTAGCAGTGGCTCTACCCCAAGGTCTATCAAAATGGAATGGTTTACATCTTTCACAATCCCTTCCAGCTGTATTATGTCTACACTCACAGGCCAATTGTCCATCTCTACCGGTAACGCAACGACTAGCATGTCCATTACATTTACATCTTCCACCAACCGCGAAATCAGCCACAGCATACTGATGGGTCACTTGGTGATAACCGCTCGTTATCCCATTTGTTCCTAATTCCGCCGCAACAGACGTCTTTAAATCATCATTATCGAGAACCTGCATTTCATTGACTAATTGGACCGTTGGTTCTTTTGTCTGATTATCTTCTTCTGCATGTTTACTGTAAAGATGTTCGCCAACAAGAATATCGAGACTATCCGAAGAAGTATCCTCGAGGGGCATATGAAGGCGATTAAACACAACTTTAATATCGGTCGCAGTAACCCAATCTTGAAGAACCGGAGAATTATCAAAATCTAATGCACTAGGTCTCCCTTCCAAAGTACTGAAAGCTATTCTCGATGTTTGGCCGAAACCTTGATTATCACCTCCTGTGTACCGGTGGGCATCCGTACACCGCGCCTCTTGTTCATTGACTTTCGTAATGGTTGCTTTGTTAGGCCTTCCGTAAACCCTTCGACATTGGGTCGAGTAGAACTGAAAGGCTTGCCACGTCTTACCATAATCCATACTCTTATAAATCGCTATCGAATCTGGCTTCGGAGTTTGAGGACAGAACTGTAAACTCACATATGTAAGTTCGTATTTCTTGCCCAAGCTAAGAATTAAAGTCACGTTATCTGGTGCGGCGTTGATGGAAGTCGCTGGAGGCAACGGATCGGACCTCCAACAGGTCACGTTGTTCGGATTGTTGAGATCGGTAAGATGGGACGCCGGAAATCGATTCTTTGGCAATTTGTCGTCGCATAAATAGCATTGGGGATTCGCCCCCGACTCTGACGATTCGCAATAATGCACAGGTGAATGAAGGCCGCAGGTAGAAGACGCTTTGACGGGTATACCGAAGGCCGCATTTACGAAGTCTGGGATGCAACGCCGGGGTCGATCTTCATCATAGCAAGGATCAACTGGAGTTTGTTGTCCCTCAAACATCTTCAGAAAGTTCTCAGACACCGAGAACACGCAGGGTACAAGTAACAATAACAACATGACCACCAACTCTCCGTACATTTTGTCACCAAGCACTAGAAAATTACTGGTAAGACAACATCGTAATATGAAATTTATTTGAGGCGCGCCTAAGAGATGTTAGTAGTTCGGATTGTTTACACCGCGTGCGTTGTCGAGAATACAAAAACCTACACTCACTTCACGACTGCCGTTGGGTAACTGGCGGTCCGCTGTCTGCTCTGCTCGACCTCCGATCTGACTCGGGTAGCTAGCACCGCCCCCCTAAAAGGGCGCACAGCACCAACAAGGTCTATGATTATTATAAGCATATAAGTACTATCTAGCAAACACCATTTTCTAAACGAACTGGTCGACTGTAATAGTAAGAATAATATTAATAATAGTCAACGATTTAGTCAATTATAACCAATAATGATTAGTACATTAAAATAGTGAAAATGACTATAATTAAATACAAGTTCTGAAAGATATAGTAAAGTAGTATAACGCTCTGTCCATTACTGTAAAATACCAGATACTTATTATCTATTAGAAAAATGGACTTCAACTTTGCTTCGTGAAATTTCACCAAGAGATGTGCTTCTGAATATGTTGTATTCAGTGGCTTAACGTAAAATGAATGGGCCTTCCACCAACTTTCTCAAAGGGCCTCCTGCTTACTGAATTTAAAAATGGAAATATATGCAGGTGCCCCAGAACAAGATTTGTACAAGATTTCGGAAAATTATGAAAAAATTTCTTAATCAATAAAAAATCCACTTAAGTGGCATTGAGAGTTGTAAATGTTTATTCCATGGATCTATGGCAGTATATCGTTTGGTTATCTCATTCTATTTTGGTTAGTTTTATTCTATCTCATTCTTATTTTAGTAGCTGGTACTAGTACAATATATACAGTACTATCTCTTTCTATTCTTATGTTTTACTCCCACATATAGATGAAACGGATATTAGAAATTAAAGAGGTATATAATAATAGTTTTTACTATTTTCCTACTACCATCTGCCTTCTGCCTATCAAAACCATTTAATTTACTTTAATAGTGGAATTAAAAAGTGCACTTCTATTATTTATAACTGGAAAACCAAAATAACCATTAACAAGTTTGGGTTGAGGATAATGTTTTCAACAATTTTTGTATTTTCGTTCTGAAAAATTCTGTATATTCCAAATCTACGTTAATTCATTCAAAAAATGAAGCAATTTTTTAAAGAATTAAGTATTTAAAGATATATTTAAATAAAAGTGTAGTAAACAGCAAAAATGTTTCCATTATCATCTTTCTTAAAATATTTTCTAGACTTTCAAGGATCTAATTATAAATTTCACTTCATCTTTAATTACTACGTGCCGGTGAATAGGCATCATTTTTCGTTTGCTAACTACATATTATATTTTGTTTCCGAGTTGTTTTTGGAACCCTTCACTCTTAAAAAGATACAAGTGTGCCATCGTAACCCTCCCTCCTGGTAACTTTTTTATTTATAGCCATTTATGCTTTAAGATTTAAATCTATTAGAATAATAATTTTTTATAAAAGATTTTCGAAACCAAAATAGAATACGATATGAATCTATCATCAAATTTTAGATTAGAATCAGTAGAAAACTTATTTTAAATTTTATTCAAACTACCTACGTTACAAGGGATGTGGGGGGCGTTTCCTGTGGGACACCTGCATACTTATTTAATGATCTCAAGCAATTTGTAAATATAGAAAACATTAGCAGATTTCATCAACTTTTGTCGTAAATGTTATAATTTAGAAAAAGTGTAATCAGTTTTATAGTCCTTTGCAAGTATTGGGCACCCTCGCAATGCGGTACTGCGGGGATCTACATTGCGCCACTGGATGTGCATATTTCAGCATTTTATCATGTCGGTTGCATATCTTTCAACACAAACGATACTCTCCGAATATCCCTTTTACCTGGATCACTTCTTGTAAATTTTTATCGCAAGAACGTAGAGTTGCCACTTTTTGAAATTGGAAATCCTGAGCACTACTAAATTGTATCATTGTAAATTAAAATTTTATCATCAGTTGCTAGCAAATGAAATCCATCTTGAACCAGACGGTGATAGTTAATAATAATGAAAGAATATTTATAAATTATCATTATTTGCTAGATATATTTGTAATAATGAAGCTCTGATTCTATAACTGGGTGTGGTGGAATGTTAATCTGTTATAGTCAGGTGATAAAACTTCTAGAGAACACAAAGAGTAAGAGAGGCTTTTCATGTAGTTTTTTTTTATTCTTCGCTTTCTGATGGAATTAGAGCTTCTTAAAGAGAATGGTAATGTTCTTTTTATTTGTAAAAAAATCCAAAATTTCGGTGTTTAATTTTCTACACAAATTTTTGCCAACGAAGTTTGACCTTAATATTTTAGTTATTTTTTTTTGCAAAACTAAGGACGTAAAAAGAATCTTGGTTAAAAATTAAACAAACAAAAAGATAATCTTTTTAAATATCAAAAGCCTGGAAGTCGGAGCCTGTGGATCTTTAAACTCGGTGGATCTTTGATTTATGTGGATCTTTGAAATTGATTTAATTTATTTAATCTGGGTGCAGAATCTGCACCTAATATTAGCACACTCGCATTATTTTGCACGTATTTTCATGTGAAATGACAATTAGAAT
>QDEB01097037.1:0-15712 GCA_004193795.1 Asbolus verrucosus | reverse complement strand
TATATTAGAAAAAATAAATTCTTTGTTCATAAAAAATTGTGATTTGGCAATACTGCAATGTGTGCGAAATATTCAAAGTGGACAAGACGCAAGCAGTATTTTAATTACACATTATATTGTTCTAGAAAAATCTTACCCATTTAAATATTACCCTATTACGTCATGTGTTGTTGAAAGAAGTTTTTCACGCTAACAAAAATATTTTAGAAGACAATACATGAAATTTTCTACTTGAAAGTGTTGAAAAGTATACGATTATTTACTGCAGTAATTTTGTTTAATGGGTACTCACATATTTAAAATGTACTTTTATTATAGGTTTTGTGTAAATTGTGTTTTTTTTTTTAAGTTAAAAAGTAGATATTTAAAATTGTTTTAATTGTACGTCATATCATATCATATCATATCTATATTCAAAGGCATATTTAGGTCCATAAAATAGCCATTTTTTATGGCATATAATGTGGGTATGTGCTTAATTTTTGTGGCATATTTACCCAGCCTTAAGTACCAATAACTCATCATCGTTCTTCAGTCCGTATGAGACGTTAACGAAATTAATCTACCTTTTCAGGAATCGATAAGAAACGTTAAAAAAGATACAGTGCTCACAATGAGAGTACTTGAAATGAAGACAGAACAGAATTTACTGTTGAATAGTAATTTAATAAACACTCATCATGTTCCACCAACAGTCAAAATCTTGTTTCTTGGGTCTTTGTGCTAATAAAACAACGAAAACATTTGAAATATTTTTTATTTTCACACAGTCATTATCAAATATATTTAAACCTGTTTTAGCTTTACTTAAATCACAGCAAATGCTTAATAATACATGTAACATGCACGTATGATGTACACATATCATTCATTACATTATGCATATGTATCTAAACTATGCTAATAACGATTTGGATGTCGTTTTTATATTAAATCCTAATTTGGCTATAAGACACAAATTGGTATTTAAATATTAAAACTACTTTCATCGGTCTTTCTATATTTGGCATCTTAGGTTTTCAATATATATTTAGAAATATTGAGTATGGGGGTACTTTTTTAATATCTAACGGTTCTACAAAAATAACTCCTCTTACACGAATAATTACATAGTCCTTCGAATACTTTAATAGTCATGTATTTCTTTTAAAAATAAATAAATTTATCTACTTCTAATATATAATATTTAACTATTATTTTGTAAATAAACTGAAAGGCAATATAAATTAAAAACTTTAAAACAAGTGAATCTTTTAAGTAGATTTGATTTGAGAGTATTGTGATTATTCAAATTGAGTAACATGAGCACGATAGTAGCCTAAATTATATTAACTTTGATTATATCACACGAATTTTAGTGTTAAATAATTAGACGGCTTTCTGCTACAGTTCTACAAAACTAATTAAAGCCAAACGTAACAATAAATAAATAAATTAAAATTTTATACTATCACCTATCACTTTTGCGCTCACGGCAGAAACGATATTACGCGCACATATTTGGAACGATAAATGTGTGAAAAACCACAATTCGCGATTTACCTCTATCGAAAACAGGTAGTCATCAGTCAATTAAAAAAAGCTGGAGAAAGCACGATAATTACAGTCACAACCATGTATTGTCTTATACATTCAATAGAATGCGTTTACGAAAAATCATGCTCAGATTACCCAAAAAAAGATCTTTTACCAACAAAGCTATAGGACCACAAGTATCTGGCTATTTACAGTTTATCGATCTTAAAAGATATGACTTAGATATCACATTGTTTAAACAATTATAGGAAGATACAAGTGTATAATTAAAACGGTTGTTAAAGATATATCTACAGTTGTTCCATACTACATTACACTAAATAGCACGATCATTAAACCGTTTGACGAAAATGAAATGAAATTAACTATAATGTGATTACTTATGCTTTTTTTAATAATACATTTCGTCGGAAATGTAGGCACTTTTATCGTTTACTTAACTGCAAATTTGAATTGTTACACCTAATGACATATTTTCATTGAACATTTGGAAGATAAAAAGGACTGTCACGAAAAGTTTTTTTTACAAATATTTGTAATGCTAGGACAAAAACATAGACAAATTGTCTAACCATTTTTATTCATTTAAAGTTATGTAACGCCTATTAATAATTATGAATTTAAAATTAAAGCTTCAAATTTGGTCGGCTAAGGTACGAATCTTTGGCTATAAAAGTCACATTTTCGCCATTAAGACAAGCTGAATTTACTTGAACACAGACACAAGTTTAGATTAGAATTTGTCAATTTTGTTATTTGCACAAGTATCATAACTGTTAGACATTGAGTGATTGTTTACACCGCCTAATTTTTAATTCAAGTTGTTTGTGTATAAAAACTTTTCGGAACAGTCTTCACTAAACGAGCAAGCGGATGCTCTACACGATAAAATTGTAGGCTAAAATTCGAATATACCGAATTCATTTATAGTGACGCACCTACATAAGCAACTCAGGTAATAATATTAACTATAAAATAGGCGAAATTGTACGAACAAATACCAAAGATAATTGTTATCACTCACATTTATGGCGCGTAGTCAGCTAGGGGCTAATGGTCATACACTTATCTCACGCTCTTCGTGCGCTTGGGTATACTTCTTAGTTCCGTGTACCGCGACCTGGAAGGCCTCTGTTGCTTTCTTGTATCTCCACCTTGCTGATTGCTGCGCCTCTTATAGATGCATACTCTGAACAGATAAATCAACTGTTAGGTTACAGCACCAGCAAACAACAAATTTAACTAATTCGTGGCTGCCATAATTTATGCATTGTCCTCATACGATTTTCTTAGCTCAGTTCGTACTTTATTAATTGACACGGTACCACTTATTATACTGTTAAGAGTGTTAAGATTCATTAGTGAATTAAGGACTGCAGACATAGGGTTACTGTAACTTATGTGGGATGAGTGGAAGTGGGAGTTACACATGTCTAATTACACACAAATTCGCAATTTCCGCGACATTCACTCGAAATTTTACATTTATTGAAAAATAAAACAAAACACATATACAAACAAATAACACACCAACAAAGAGTTAATATCTTGTAAAAAAAAAAAGTAAAAGGATTATTTACTTCCATGTACGAGCGTAATTTCAAGGACTACAGTAATTAATTAAACTGTTAGTATTTATATGCTTCATGCAAGACTACTTCTGCCGTTATGTAAGATTTCAGATTATTTTAATGACAGCAGCACAACAAAGTGCTCATTCTCCCGCCATTTGCAAACTGTTATTGCCACACTATTGGAAAAAGGATAAGGATTGGTTTTATTATTAAAATTGTCCTTTTATTAAAAATTATGTACTACACAACTCTAGTAGATTACTACTTATTTTAGTGCATGCCACTAAAACAGCCTTAACAAGTCGCTGTGTTAATTCGCAACTAGTAACAAACATAAATCACAATTCCATAATATTCACAAATTTGCAAGGCAATTGAGTATTTGATTCATCTTACCCTACTAAGTAAATTCATTACCTATTAATACAATAAGGAACTGAGCATAATACTTTTTTAAATTATCATTCTATAATAAATTAACCTAACGTCAATTGTACCCTGAGCTACGCAGTGCCTCTAAACGGTAGAACCACTGGGAAGGTTCTTTTACGCACGAGTACAAGCAGCAAATGACAAGAATACAAATATCACGATTTTAGCCGCAGCTAAACCACACATGCCATCACTCTAACAGTTCGAGGAATTCCAATAAAAAAAAAGTTCTAAAACAAAAACAGCATATATTAATGCACAATAAAACGACAAGAAAATATACAAACTTACCTCACCCTATGAATCCCGCCGTTAACGAAATCATTAGCGCGATGAGAACTGCTGAAATTTGGCTGAAACTGGACGAAGACGTTTTCGCGTTGTCTTCTGATACTGAGGACATGGGTTTTGGTGGTGGCGGATCCTCGACGCTGAGTTTATCTGAGTATCTGTCCAAAAGCTCTAAAATAATACCATTGGTCCAACCAAAACCCAACTGAGTTTCGTATTCTCCACCACCTCCATGCCCTCCCGAAACTGTCGCGTCGTACTATAATTTTGATGAATGAAAATGGAGAAAGAAAGAAATAATTCAAAGACAAACCTTTTCGAACATCCCATCCGTTTCCTTGAATGCTTTGTAGTTTGATCGCACCCAATTTTCAGCAATTTGAAAGGCGAGTCGTTGAGCTACTTCGTTACCCGTGTTGTTCAAACCTACGATCATCATGTGTTGGAGTGGTGGCCAAGCGTTGGGATAATCCCATTGTTCTCCCGTGTGTTCGACTGTGGTTGGAATGCCACCAGGGTACATGATATTTTTATTTTGTAAATACTTTAAAACTAGTTTGACGATTTTATTTTTGTCCGTGTGATTGTAACATCCTGTCCAAAGCGGTGCAATATTGGTGGGGTAAAAATAGTCTCGTTTAACTGAATTGGAGATGTCATAATCTAACCAGATACCAGCTTCTTCGTGCCATAAAACAGCAGTCACCGCTTCCATCCAATCCTTGGCGATTTTGTCATAATACTGGACTTTCGAGGGGTTGTTCAGTAGACCATAGAACTCGGATAGTAAAACCGCGTTCCAATATATTATCGAATTTAAATCAACCGGGACAATCGAACGAACTTTAGTGTTGGTTAGATTGCCTAAAAACAATCGGATCGGATTATTACATAACGAATCATTTTATAAGTTCGCTTACCTTTATTTGTGGCATTTGTAATAAACCACCGACTGGAAAAATCCCAACCAGATTCAGCCGCAGCTTTCAGTTCTGAATAGAAATTTTCCTTTTTCTCGTCATCTTTGAACATGGAGCCGCTTTCAACATCTTCTGAATATGATTCGGGTCTTGGTCCTTTTGATCTATCTCCGTAAGTGGCTAGCGTGTAATTTACTCCATCTAAAGTGATAGTTCGGTTGTGTTTGGTGATCCAATAGTCGAATTCTTTTTCCATCGTATTAATGTTGTCTTTTATGAAATGCGTGTCTTTAGTGATATCGAGATACAATTTAATCATTGGAATCAAGAGCGGAGGTTGCGACCTCGCCAAGTAGTAAATTCGCCCGCCGTTAGGAATATGTCCATAAGTATCTACGATATAGAGAAAATTTTCGAGCATTCCTTTTACGGTGGTATACATTTCTGACAATAGAAGTCCTTGTACGATCCAGTAAGAATCCCAGTAATAAAACTCTCGAAATCTTCCACCTGGGACTATCACAGGGTGCGGTACCCAAATAATACTGTACTGGTTTGTATTATATTCCACGTCTTTTTTCATTTTTCTGCCTAAATCTTTCCACACTAGATTCAGCGCTAAAGCCCATTTCTTAAAATCTTCATCTTGGATGGCGTCGACAAATTTTGGATGTTTGATCCAATCGGCGGGATCCCAGTCTTCAAATTCCTGACCGGCAGGATCAAAAGTCTCGTTAACGAATAATCTGACGGCATATTTCGATGGATGATTGTTATTTTTTGCCATAAATTCGTCAAATAGAGCAAGGGTTTCGTTTGGTGAGAATTTCATTTTCATGTCAACGAAAGTCTTTGAATCTTCATAAATTTTTGCCATTTGTATCGTGTGCAGAAGAGGACCGTGGCAGTAGATATCGCTGTAACATTTGTGGCGGATTAGAACCTTTACGTGGCTGCGAGCCAGGATCAAGTGGGCGGTTTTGCCACTAGACCTGGCCAGCAATTAAAAAATTTTAGTTGACGATTAAACCTTTTCAGCTTGCATCGTACCTATAAAGAAATTTTACTATGCAAGATAAAGAGCTTGGAATCAGCTAAGGAAAGCTACAAATTGGTACTATGGTAGAGTGAACAAGGTCTGCTGTCAAGGAGAGCTTCGGTGCGGAAGGGCAGTTGCAAGGTGAGGTTTAAAGTAGCTTACCTGGTACATGGTGGGGATAGAGTATCATCACAGATGCAATTTAGGGCCAGGCTGAACACAACCACACAACACAATAATTCTTTCATGTCTGTATCTCAAATTTGATTGTCTTTAAAAAGAATTAAAATTTATATAAATTATTTAACACTTCTAGCACGGTTTAGTGTTAGTATGCACACAAAACTCAAAGAGAGTTGTTCGAATTCTTGCACAAAGTCACTCTTACTTTCTGGAACACACTCTTGAAGGTGCGAATTTATTTTTCAGCCGATGATTTCTTGCAGCTGAAGTAAAGACAGATTCTTCGGGATCATCCCTGTGAATACAAAATATTGTTTGGCTAATAAATTTTCAAACAAAAAAAAAAAAAAATCCACTATGACGTTTTAGACGATCACTTCGAATTTTATAACACTTCCGTCGAATGTGACTTAGCTGTATACCAGCATGAGCATGGAGAACTGACTGATATAGAGCCAGCCGTGCTTAGCAGGTGATGCTTGTGCAACTGCTGACGTATGCGTGACGTAAAGCCGTGCCCCCACATCCTATTGGACAATTCTGACACACCTACCACGAAATGGCAAGTCACCTGTTCAAGAAATCGCTGGATAAACAATAAAAGGAAAACCGACAAAAAACATGCCGCAGGCCACAGACCGGATGCCACAGATGGGAATTTACTACATGATCTCTCTTGGAGCACGTTGACTGCCACAGCGGTACCTTCACACCAGTGCGAATCTTTCATATAAATTGGGTCGCTCGTTTTTCAAAATTTCCCTTTTCCAAAATTTTTACCTCAGAATTTCAAAATTCAAAAATGATGCAATAAGTTTTGAAATCACTCAATATATCACTTAATAAATAATATCCAGTTATTCAGATACCGACGCTTTGTTGGAATAGAGGGGTGTGTACCGTTTTGCATGGCACCGTTTTGACCTTTAGAACTTTCAAATTAATAAGATTTTTTAACGTTCATGGCCGTGAAGCTTTTACAATTAATAAGGAAACATGCCGAAAAGAATTTTTTCACATTACTTAATTTGACATCATCTTTAATGCCACAATTCCAAAAAATTATTTGTTTTCTGCGAATGTTCTGTTCAAACATCGATCATGGGGATTATTGATTACACGTAAAAAGGGTGTATCAAATATCGTTATTCCTATTGGTGCAAAATTTGCACCATGTTATGTACGTTGTGCTCAATCCAAAGTCCAACAATGATATCAGTTCTGTCACTTGTCAATGATGTCAGTTATATTGGCATGATTATACAAACATTACAAAAATTACGTCATCTATACAAATTACATGAATTAAATTCTAATATTTGTGAACTCAGCAGAACATTATACGCACATTCCACGTAATTTTCGTGATGTCAAATAGCAAAAAATATCGGTTTACATAATGATCTTTCTAAAATCAACAAGTCTCCCGGTGTTTTGTTAATGATTAGAGACAATAATGTCGAAAAATTTCCAACACTGAAATGTCGAAACTTCAAAAAATTGCTCAAAATAGCCAATTCCATTTCTACCTGACAACAACGGTGTCTATGTCGTCATCTATGTGTTGTCAAAAATCAAAATCAAGGTGATAAATTTCTTTTTTGTAATTTATTTTTTACGTTACTTAAGTACGTGTATTTAATTAGTGTTATTAACTGCAAAGGTGCAACAATTTTGCCTAGTCTTTTATAGGAGAAACTTCAAAAAGTATTGATTGTAATCTATGAAAACGCGTGTAGTTCAACGCATGGGCAAATATTATGTTTTTTTTAATCCTGAGTAAGGTCAAGCTTTTCTTCCTTCTAATTAATACAAATAACAGTAGAAATACTAGTCGCAGCTTTGCTACCAGAAAGCCTTGAATACAGTAAGTAGAAATGGGGTCAAAATACAGCATTACCATTACTGCATCGAAAAAGAATTGAGAAAGAAGAAGAATGAATAATAATAATAATAATAATAATAATAATGCGTGAAAATAATCTGGAAAATTCAAACAATGAAAATTTCGATTTAATTTTATTTTTCAAGGATGATCCTCAAATTGTGGTGTGAAGAGAAGGTGAACAATAATGTTTATACGACCTAATCAGAGCAAATAAAAATCTGAAAAACACTGTTTAATTTTATTTAACAGAACAAATATAGTTATCGTGAAGAAAAATTCATGGACGTGACTGCAAACAATACTTTTTCGAGTGCTAATTAAACAAATATCATTGTTGCACACTTCCCGATTGTATACAAATTTTAGTTCTTTTAATTTTAAGTTGTTTGTTTAAACTATCACGCAAATACATAATGCAAAAATAAATTGGGTCATGCCAAATTATGCGATTTAACCTTACATATCTGTTGTGCGTGCGTGTGTGTGAAAGAACCTCAAGCTCTCCGTAAACAATGTCTTTTAAAAATCGACGTTTCGGCTTTAGGTTATTAAAACCAGTTACAGTTTGGGTGCTATTTTCGAAAATAGCCCTACTAGACATGCTGAGACTGAATAATTTGCAAAAAAAAGAGCAAGATAAAATCTGAACTGGTTAGATGTGGTTCTCTGTTTGATAAACTGGTTATGAGTGACATTTAAAATGGTTATTTCATATTCATAATAACTAAATACCTTTTTACAAAATCATTATATGGAAAAAACAGATTGGAATCTTGTAACTTGGAAACTTTCTTAGTGCAATTTTTTAACAATTAATCAATTCGACATCATGTTTATTTACATTATTTAGACAAATAATTCATTAAAAGGTTATCATTTTCTCTGACCCGCATGTGAACTAAAATTTCCACTTAATCATGGACTTACTGAATGAAGCTTGATTTTCTGAAAAGCTTATCTCTGAATCCAATGGTTATACTAATTTACAAAGTATAATGAAATAATTTTTAAGGTAATCATTTATTCTGCTTCAAATTGTGTGTAATGACGATAGCAATAATTTTCACATTCAGAAAATTTCCACTATTCATTTAATATGGTAAACAGGAGCAGTGGCAGCTATGTTGAGTTTTCTGATGAAATCAATGTATAAATTACGTCTTTTACAGACATCTTTGGTTGTTCCACGCAGGTAAACCGGTACGTTATGTAACGCATTTTTGTGTAGACAATGGCTAAATTTCATTTTGGGGTGTACTTGAAAGTAGTAGTACTTCTTTGCATACAGTTTTTTCCTAATTTTATCACATTTTATCATTGTGCTAAGAAAGCTAGAAGACGCGATTAAATATCGAATAAGTTCTGTTGTACAAATAAATTAATTTTCACAAATCCATAAAGCTCTCTTTTTTTATGAAATTGTAGAAGTACAACCAAATTGGGCTGGTTAACCCAAGCTTCCCCATTATTATAACCGCTTAATATTTGCTTGGTGGCCAATCCTTAAATGGTAGTCATAACTAAGAATAAATTTTCATTTAAATTTCCGACTTCTGATTGGCGCGATGGCGAAGTTTCATCAGCGATTCAGCTGTGTCGATTGATATAAAAATTAATTTATTCGAGTGGGGTCATCATTTTACCCTAAAAAGTGTCCATTCTCCTTTTAATTTATACATGGATATACAATAAACAGAAAATTATTGTAAACAGATGATTCTTCCAAAAAAGTAGGGTTCATGTCACCTTTTAAATATCGAACCGTAAAAAGTTACTTAAAAAGTTTGCATGTTTTTACAGATTATGACTTTTGTAGAACACATTTATAAAGATGTCAAAAATGGAATTATCAATTAATAGAAATTGCGTGACATAAGCAATTGCGATTTAAAATGACAAAAGTTTTTTTAATTAACAATATTTACAGTAGAAAATTAAAACACAAAAAATGAATGACACAGTATTAAGTTTCACAAATAAGATAATAGGAAAAGAATTATTTTAGAAATGGGAAGTGATGTAAATTAGGTATTCATGACAGTCTTTCAAGCAAAACGAACACGTCACTCTTTAAAATTATATTTTAGTTTTTCACTTTATCCAAACTGAAACTGGGTATACGAAGGTTATGGAATAAAATTGATTGAAGTATATATGCAATGTTTAATTAATACTTATTTATCGTGGAGAAAAAACAAAATTCAAATTTATGTAAATATACAAAAAACGTGTTCACGTGCAATATATTTTTAATTGAGTTACAAACAAATTGTTGGCAAAACGTAGAATTATCAAAACAAGTTCTAATTTTAAGTAACCTAATTTGAATACAATAAAATATTTACCTGCCTTTTAGAAAAACATGAAATTTTAATTTCAAAAAATTTGCTGTAAATAGCTAAAAACATGCAAAATAAAATAAATTTACCAGTTCGAAAACGGGGACCAAAAAACTTTTCACGTGGTAAATTCGTCTGTTGTTAATCTTTATTGAAATATCTTTTTATGTATAAATGTAATTAAAAAAGTGATAAAAATAATTAAGGGAAACTATGATAGTACTATGATTGCAAAATCAGTCAAAAATTAATATTTGTGTTAATATCGTATGATTCAATAGATAACCTCTCACACGGACTAGACTATACAAAGATTACATTACTGTCGATAAATCAAAATAATTACCTACATTGCCCTTCAACTATGTCTTTCGCTCATGTTTACATGCCGGGAAAGGTAAACATAATCCATAATCGCAAAATTAATTATCGCAAGCGGAAGATATAATTTTACATACTCAACAAAATAATAATAATAATTATCACCACAATAACAATTCTTAAATTACATTTGGATAAAAAGTAATCTGGACTTTTTCGATCTACCGGAAGTGATTTTGTACTCAATAACAAGAAAATTCGAACATGCTTCCAATATTAATAAATCGAATGATCCAAGTATTTACCGAAGCCTTCACACCTGTTTAAAGCATAATTCCGACTTTACGTGACTGTACAAAAATGTTCTGAAGGGGTCAAATCTGATACGTATGGAGGCCATTATATTAGAATGTGTGAGTGATTGAAGATTAAATCTGCATTATCATTTTATAAATGTTAAACAGGTGTTAGAACTAAAAGTCTGACAACTTTTGAATTAGAATTTTTCTCTTTTTGATCACAAGGAAGTTATATTTGTTTTGATCCCCGTGGGACGCTTATAATTAGCTATTATATTTGACCATGGTATTTGTTTTAGCTACTCGCCATATCAAGGAAATACAAAAAAATCAAATCCTTACAAATTCCCATTGGCTTTGAACTTGCAGTTTTTTGTAATTATGGTCCATTGATGTTTAAACGAGCGTAAATAATGAACGTGTTTAAGTATAATGCAAGAATAAATAATGAAGTGTGAAAAATGTGAATGTGAAAAGTGGATAAGAGTCGTTTTAAAACACGTGGGTGTGGAAATAACTACTAATCGATTAGTCGTCGGCAGAGAAATGATTAATTAGGTCCCTAAAACTGTTTTCTCCAATGTAATCAAAATGCGTAAGATGGAACGAAAGCAACGTGACAACGATCAGCACTTGATATTTCAGGAGTTATTTCTAAACATAACTACGGATGCTTCTGACGTCTGTTTTTCAGTTG
Source organism: Asbolus verrucosus (assembly GCA_004193795.1). Taxonomy (NCBI): domain Eukaryota; kingdom Metazoa; phylum Arthropoda; class Insecta; order Coleoptera; family Tenebrionidae; genus Asbolus; species Asbolus verrucosus. The sequence continues at coordinate 4,193 of QDEB01097037.1, read as the reverse complement.
AACTCCAAGAACCCGATTTTGCATCCTTAATGCATGTTTTAAATTGCAAAAATTCGTAGCAGCGTTAATCACATCACTAATCTTTTATTTCATTTATTCCATTCATTTTATCAAAGCTTAAAACTTAAAGATGATTTGGACATGCGTCATTGTACACACTTCAGGAAAATGTTGCGTTAACAACAGATATTTGGCAACAATGTGTCAAAATTGTGAAATTAATTAAGTACTGTACCAGAGTCTACAATGTATGTTTATTACGCTCATTTTTAATGTTAATATACATCGTTTTACAATACTGATTTTAAGTGGTGATAAAAAAATCATGATTTATAACGTTACATAATTTAACTCTAAAAATAAAAATTGACACTTGTCTGAAAATGCACGTCAAAAAAATGGTATTGCGCCATAAAAAGTGATAACAAGACCTTATAATTGTTTAGTAACATTATCGAAACGTCGCTGTGATTACTTATGCAGTTATTTTTTGGGACAAAAATGTAACTCATACTGTTATATTTTATATTCTGTCTCTTTTTGACTATTATAATTATTGAATACATTATTCTCATGGCAACCAGTCGCTAAAATGAGCAAACACTAAACACGATCTAAATGATTTTTCCCGTGTTTCAGATTAAAATTTGACTCTTTCCTTAATTGTTAGAAATAACATTCACTTTTTAAATAAACTTTTGGTAATAATTCAATAATATACAAGTGTTATTAAAAAAATTAAAATTTGGACGTTGTGTTAATGTTTTATCTAAAACTGTAATTTCATTTTAGTCACTAATCTTTTTATAACTGATGCTCATGAGAAATTTGAAATGTATAATCAATAAAAAATTTTTAAAAGTCAAAATTCAATTTATAAAATTGCGAAAGGAGATCATTTCCCACTTTCATAAAAACTTCCTGTGAGTAATTCTATTGTGAAAAATATGTGATAACTGATAAATATTCTATGTGCAATTTATCACGTATGTCGAAATTTATGTCGGTGAAACTTTTTTTCATATTTTTGAGAAATTTAACGTTGAAGAAAAAGGGTTTTAATAACTTTTAGAAACATTGTGTTATTTTCGGTGAAATAGGGGAATATTAGCGGAATAAACAGTAACGTCAAAGTATTTTTTTTTTACGTCAGATCCCAACATCATGATTTACACCATTTTTGATGATGCTTTAGCCTATAACTATAATGAATAACGACTGCTTTAAACAATGTGAATGTGTTGTTTGAATACAAAGTAATATAAAAAAGCCAAGTTATCAGCACCGACACTTTTTACTTTTAAAAATAATGTATGAACAAATATTTTTCACTTTTATGCGTCAGTTATGGTAATGAACGAATTTATTACAGGTAGTTTTTTTAAATTCTGCTTTTTTCAAGAAGATAAATGTTACAATTATGACTTCAAACAAAAAAAGTAATTTTATTGAAAATAGGTAGATAACTGTATAATTAAGTCCTAAATTTAGAATGTATAAAATGTATTTTACGTTTTGCGTATACTTTAAAAAAAACTTGTTTTATTCCCTATTGTTACACTTCTACTTGTTTACTAGTTGAGTACTTCTTGAGGACTTCTTATTTACTAATACTATGAGTTTTTATAATATATGATAACAAAAACTTATTCCGTCTGAAGGCATCTGAATCGTCAAGTCAGCAAAAGAATATTGGGGTCCATAACATATATACGGCGTATCACAAACTCGGTGAGATTATCAGATTAGCAATGTTCCAAATAAACTTGAAAAACCAGTGGGTTTTGCTTTCAAGATAAAAGATTTTTCAATATCAATTTATTAGAATTAAGATAATTTTAAAAAATCAATTTAAAAAAACTAGTAATTTATTCAATTCAGTTGGACAGACTGCCGAGAGATGACGTAGAGGCCGTGTTGAAAATTCACCGTAGTTTCCAAAGTTGACTATTAGATTTTTTCTACGAATTCAAAGTCATTCACAAAATTTTACCTAATTCGTTAAAGAACCTACAAACTAACATGATCTGTGAATATAAAAAATATTGCTCAAGACATTTCAACAAATTGAAATCGAATTTGGAAATGGCCTTTAACATTGTTTATAATAGATTCGAACATTCACTCAAGTAAGTTTTTTTGTTTAAAGTAATATTTTCTTATTATTACATATCAGTCAACATAAGATTGCATTTAAAATTTTAAACTTGGGGATGAGACGGTGCAAAATTTTGTGACAAATTGTTTCCACCAAATCACCCGGTATGTGAAATGAAAATAACATATAAACAAATCCATATAAGCGGTGAAAGAACTAGAACACTTGCTTGCGTGAGGCTGGTAAAACCCAGTGAAATTTTTTGAGTAAGCTACGGTACTTTCCTTTCAGCTAATGAATTATTTTCCAAAAACGGAAGCTTTAATCAATAATTCTCAGAAATTTGTATTAAAATTAGAACGATTTTGATTTCAATTAGTTTACAACTAGTTTTACTGCCTTCTCGTTTGTTGTTGAAAGCTAACGTAACTTTTGAAACATTTTCCTTTTTAGATTCATGCTTCTGTTTCTAGAGGAAAATCATGCAAGCTGACATCACATCTGGCCACATCCTCCATTTTTTATATAAAACATATAAACAAATTTGTATCTGCCTTTTAACACACCAGTCCCAGTATTTATATAAAAATCAGAACAAACAAAAAAAGAGAGTACGAATTTTTATACGAGTGCAGGGATATATTACTTTCTAAAATTATAAATATAAATTAAATTATCAATATAAATATGTAAGTAAATATAATAATTAAAGGTTTTTAACAGCAGTCTTAAATAAACCTATTAAATCAGCCAGGACATTCCAAATGTATCATCATATGACAACTGTCACAATTTTGTGCAATATTTATTTACACAGGGCTTATTTTTACAATAGTACCGTTTCTAATCGCGTTTTGCGTAGGGTACGGAAACGCGCCCACCTTATTAAATTAAAGTTATTAAATTTGTAAAATTCTTTCGGTTGTAGTAATTACGTTTTTCGCAAAACACGAGAAATTTCTCTTTACAACGACCTTGGGCTTTATCGCCTGTTGGGTTCATTGAATACAAGTGATTTCTTAATAGAATTGTTAATTTTCGTTGACTTTATTATATCAATACCTAACAAATCATACCTGATTTCCATTAGCATATTGAGATGCCGTGTTACAGTGATTATGGTCGAGTTTTGTAATCTTGATCCAGACAGAGTGATTTGTTTTACTTGATAGAGCATAATGTACATGTATAATTATAGAGCATTTAAATTGACTCTGTAACCTTGACCTTATACCTGTTATGAAGTCATAAATTACATTAGATTTAAAAGAAATTTGTATTATACTCGGCACATTTTACGTGAGTAGTCACGTGACTTACATTTTTGGAATCATACTACCACAGATCCAACAGATGGCCTATGTTTGTCGATGGTGACTGTTATTGTTGAAAAACGAAATGATATATGCAGTTATTGTTATTTTAGAAAAAATATTCAGTTGCATTCGAATGCTAACCGCAAGCAATTGTGGACATGAACATGTTTTAAAAATGCTGACTCATAATGCCAAGAACGATATATTTGAAATTATTATTTGCAGATGACCGCAAAAATTTTTGCACAATTTAATAGTTTTATTACAGCACGCACCTTCAATAGAATTCATTAATAATTACTGTATGTACCTAGATAATATTGCGCAAGTTCTACTTAATTCAGCACTTTTTTTTGTATTAACAATTTATATTGCAACTTAGTGTCTGTGATACTGTAAGTTATAATTACGAAAAATGTAAATCATCATGTATTAATTTACAAACGATATTATTGGATTTACATAAAATCGCCATTAACAAGTTGGGGTAGGTCATATAAAATTGTGGACCATGAATTCCTTTTTATTGGATTAATTACTTAATTTCTGGTCTGTAAAATAATCATAATGTGTATTTTATTACACCTTGCCATTTTTACAGCAAGATCAGATAGTTGGAATATGGTACTTAACGCGATCGGTACTTGGAAACTTTGAACTAATACTCAAATCAAAGTTTGATATGGCAACAATATGAATAAAATGAATAATCCTCTTGGGCCGTTATATGTATTATTATTATTATTATTATCTACATGGGTTGTGGTACTTTGCCCACT
>QDEB01096994.1:0-18832 GCA_004193795.1 Asbolus verrucosus | reverse complement strand
AGAAGAAAATCAAGGAAAAAGTTTTAGTGCAAATACGAAAGACGACTCGAACTACTAAAAACAATTCAAAGTAATTTAAAAACCAAATGAGGAGGAAGTAACAGCTTAAGAAGATGTGTTCACCAATAGAAAAAGAAATATGTTAAGAAGCTGCAGATGTGGAAACTACTAAATGTAGAAATTACCATGTGAATTATTAATTGCGCTAATTTCTCCTTTCTCTTTCGCAGTTTGATGTCCATCTCTGTCATTAAATGTTGGCAAAATATCGATTTACCCATTCGGTATGGTTTATGCAACAATACGGACGTTACCCATAAACAAGTGACTCCGGGACAATCCACTGCAAGCGCTTAACCGAGTAACAGTTTCAGTATTGGTGCGTAAAAGTGTAATGGGAAATGTGTTAACGTGTGTGCAAAAAAGAATGGTAAAGGCTGAAGATCATTAGCTATGGAGGGGCAGTACTATTTAGTAATTGGTGGCAACAACTCTCAAATACTGACATTCTAATCGCATGCTGTTAAAGCACTCTGGTGTTGGAGTGTGAGTTTTCGGAGGAAAGCTTATCAAAGGTACTTTCATGCTTTTTAGTTGGAACACCTGGAAATTCACATTCTGTTACGATTACACACTGTATAGGTGTCCCACATGAATCTTCCACTCATAACTTTTTTATTTTTGAAATGATTTCAGTGAAACTTAAAATAGAGTTTCTAGTCCAAGAACTGGTGCCAAAACTATTCTTTTATTTTTTCCAATGCATTTTCATTTTCAACTTTAATTTCTTTTTTTTTTATATTGTTGTATACGATTCTTCTTTTGCGGTATATCTTTTTATACTTTTTAGGTAACATCTTCCCCTTTATAATTTTTTCTTTTTTATTAATTCTAATAAATCGCTTTCTTTGTTCGTCTGTTTTTTTTCTGTTATCACGTAAAATAAAATCACATGAGGCTCTCAAATATTCAACTTATGTCTGGCTGTTGTTTAATTTATTCAAAATTTTTGAAAATTTGCGATCTTTGATTTGATTTCAAAGGTGAAAATAAACGAAAAAGCAAGTTTACCGTTCTGAGTTTTGAATACTATTTTAACAAAAACTGAAAAAATGCGTGATCATAAAGAACATTAAAATATTCCTCAAAAATGGTAATAAAAATTTTACTGTTCAGTTTGAATAATATAAATTGTTATCGCTTCCGGCCGAACAAAAAGTGAATTTTGATAACAGTAATAGTATAATAGTAAGAGTTGTCGCCAATTTCTAGCACTTATCGCTACAAAAATTTGTATTTCATATAGTTTCATCACCCAGTGTATACATTTTATACTTTATATTAAAGCTGTATACAAATTGTATTTTTCATTTAAGTATTGCTACATTTGTTTCATCGTTTTAAAGACAGAATTACAATACTTAATACAATTTCTATTTATTAGGAAACAACTTCATCTTTGTAAGTTTATTTTTTTGAAATTTCTTTGGAAAAGAGTAAACTATAGAACAAAGAATTTCTGAAAAGATTTGAAGGAAATCAGTCCAGTGCCAGTGGTATAAATGAAAATTTCAGTTTAGAGAAGGTCAGAAAGTTACACTTTTACCAAATATTCTCCCGTCAAATACTTATAAAAAAATTTTGAACACAGCAAACAATAAGCTTACCGTTGAACTTTTGAAAACTTAAGTTTTGAAAATTAAAAGGAAAAGAATTAAACACAATTTATCGAATTTCAGTCTTAAAATTATGATTTTTTTGATAAACGATAACAAACGTAGACATCAATTGTGAACATTTTTAAATTTGACAAAGCTATTTGTGATAAAAAAATTATGTGTTTTAATAATTTTGAATTTTTCCGAAAAATTTAAAAATTCAAGATTTATGAAACCAAAGAAGAAAAAACAACGAATTCATCAGAGTCACCAGTCATTGTTCAAATTTTCATAGAAACGTATTCGTAAAAGTTAGAAGCGGAGGTTTTTCTATGGGACAGCCTGTATCTCCTATTTTATAAACAATATGCAAAAACTGCTAATAAATGGTTGATATTACCGAGAAATCCGTCCGAGAGCCTCAGGATTTCGTATGCAGTTTACATGAAATCCGGTTTCGGCGGGCAAATTGCCTTTGACGTAACCGGCAGATTGAAAGATAATTTTTAATTCTCGGCATCCTAATTTCGATCGATTTACATGCGGTCGGTTCTGCTAATAATGGTTCATGTGTGGACTGAAATTCAGTGGCTGTTGGAGATTTAACGACAGTTCAGCGAACGGTAGGCTGGAATGTCACCTCTGTTAGCGGTCAACACTGCCTCGCCCGCCACCCCTGACCTCCCGAAGAACACCAGCGGCGTATCTTTGCAGACACCGACGAAGCTCATTCTACCAGGAATCGTGGACGTCTTCACAAAGAACTCGCTATAACTTTCCGATTATAAAAGTTTCAACGGTAGGAGTCGGCAGCGGAGGAACTTTACCGCTTCCACCTCGCTGCTCTTCCTTCTGCTGGGAGGTAAAGCATACCTCGACGACGGCAATGAGCGCAAATCCAGCGATTCGTTTTATCGAATGGATTTGGGCCACGACAATAAAACTGCTCCAATGTCTTTATCTTAATTCATTTTTTATCTTGCGGTAACTCTGGCTATTGTGGTCTTTGAAAAACGAAATTTTTAAAATATTAACAGAGGAAATACATTGTAATCCGTTTAGATATTAATAAAATCGAGATTAGATATGGATAATAAAACAGTAATTGAGTGAATGCACTTTTTTCGGAGGGTTTATCTTAAGATGTTTGATTACTATGTTATTGCACACGGCAACCAAAGTTGTCGTTCAAATTTGCAGTAACAACGTTATCTTGGTTGTCGTCACTGAAGCTGTTTAATAAAAAATATTTTTGAAATTCTCTAACACTAGAATTCGATTTTTTGGGGTAAACTGGCCGAAACAGATCGCTATGCTGTTCCATCGAAAACATCCTTTGTAATTTTTTTAATTTGTGAAGTAATCTCGATAAAACTTAAATTGGATTACTGGTCTACGGTATGGTGCTAGAGTGATCCTTTTATTTTCTTACAAACTCTTGTTGGAGAGACTGAAATACAATTCAATCAAAAAATGTTTGTGTACAGAGGAAGAAACATTTTAAAGGCAATAAGAAGGGTATTCATGAAAAATGTTCCAATGTGAAGTATACTTTGGAAATAAAGTGGAAAAGGATAATTAATAGAAAACTCAAAGATGATTTGATTACAGTAAAACATGAAAAATAAAACCATGCAGAAATAGAAGATTTACTTACCATTTATCTTTTTTCAAACATTTTTTAGCATTCTAACATTTTCAAATTTTTGAATTAACTAAGTGAAAAAGAGAAAACACGGGACATGCAAAAGAAAGATGTGTATCAGTCTGTTGCAATTCTCTTTAATTGTTTAATATGTTCTTCTCAGTAACAGAAAGAACGATAGAATGATGGGAAGACTGGAAAGGAAGAAGGATGTAAATGAGACGAAGAGTGTAAATGAGAAGGAGAGCACACAAAAGAGGATAAAACGTTCTAATTTTTTGGTTGTCTTATCCAACGAAGACAATGGTATCGATTTGGGAAATAAGGAAAGTATACATTTCGCAGAATATATCATATTAGGCAATTAAATTAATGTTAATTAAAAAGATATGAAACCACAAATTCAAAAGGCGTAATATTGAATTATTAAGTGTTTGGGAAAACCACTTGATTTCTGAAAACACTCAGCATTGTAGAAAAAACAGTCATATTAACAACTACACCCGATTCGAAGTAGGTTTTAGTTTCAGAATGTCATTATCACAACTAAATACATGATAAAGTGAAACGTCGTAATTTAAACATATCGTCACAATGTCTACAAAATGACCAAAATTTTTTCAAGCAGAGAATGAGATCATGTTTGTTCATTGGGCGAGGTAATAATTTTACCACCAAAGAACCGTACTTATCACCATAACATTAATTTCATGAATAATTGTTATGGCGTATTTATGGTTACTTGATTGGTTTAGGAGCGCTATAAGAACAAATTCAGTTTCCAAATGAATCATTTTAACCGAACATTTTTAGAATTCTCATCGACGTAAAAGTGTCAACACTTTCCAAATTAAAATTTCTTCCAGTGATACGGATTAGATACGGATTAACAAAACAGTATTTGAGGGAATGCATTTGTAATAGACCTCAATTAACATTTTTTTCAGGCGGTTTATCTGAAGATGTTTGATTACTACTTTATTACACATAGCAACCAAAATTATCGTTCAAATTTGCAGTAACAACTTTATCTTGGTTGTTGTCACTAAAGTTGTTTAATAAAAAATATTTTTGAAATTCTGTAGTAATAGAATTCGTTTTTTTGACATAAATTGGCCAAAACAGTCGTCATGCTGGCCCATCGAAAACATCCTTTGTAATTTTTTTAAATTGTGAAGTAATTTCGATAAAACTTAACACTGGATTAGTGGCCTGCGGAATGGTGGTTTTATCGTCTTCTACTTTTCCACCATAGAAATTTTGGAGAGACTGAAATACAATTCTCTTCAATCAAAAAGACATTTAATATGCGTAAGTAAGTAAGAAAAAATGTTTGTGTACGGAGGAACAAACATTTTAAAGGCATTCAAAAGGGTACTTCATGAAAAACATTCTAATGTAGAGTATACTTTGGAAATAAAGTGGAAAAGGATAATTAATAGAAAACTAAAGCAAGATGATTTGATTACAGTAAAACATGAAAAATAAAACCAAGTAGAAATGGAATATTTTCTCATCTATCTGATCTATTATCTTTTTTCTAACATTTTCTAGCACTTTAACATTGTTAAAAGGTTTATCCAAGTTTCCTAGAAGAAAGTTCGAATTAACTAGGTGAGAAAGAGAAAACATAGAATATGCAAAAGAAAGATGTGTGTCAGTCTGTTGTAATTCTCTTTAATTCTTTAATGTGTTCTTCTAAATAATAGAAAGAACGATAGAATGATGAGACGACTGGAAAGGAAGAAGGAAGAAAAAGGAACGAAGAATATAAATGAAGAAGCGAACACATAAAGGAGGATAAAACGTTTTAATTTTCTTGGTTAAAATAATATCTACGTTTCGCAGAAATATATCATATTAGTCAATTAAATTAATTACAATTAAAAAGATATAAAACCACAAATTCAAAAGGCTTAATATTGAGTGTTTGAGATTTCTGAGAACACTCAGCATTGTAGAAAAAACAGTCATGTTAACAATTATACCTAACTCCAGGCAGGTTTTAGTTTCAGAATGTCATTATCATAACTAAATATGTGATAAAGGGAAACGTCGAGATTTAAACATATTGTCACAATGTCTACAAAATGACCAAAATTTTTCCAAACGGAGAATGAGATCATGTTTGTTCACTGCGAGAGGTAATAATTTTACATTTTACATTTTATCACCATAACATTAATTTCATTAATAATTGTTATGGCGAATTTATAGTTTAGGAGCGCTAGAAGAACAAAATCGGTTTCCAAATGAATCATTTTAACCGAACATTTTCAGAACTCTCATCGACACGGAAAAGTGTCAACATTCCCCAAATTAAAATTTCTTCGTCCAGTGATCATGAAGGGGACATTTACAGGAAATGGACCAAAACAGAAGCACGTCACGTCACGCTAGAGTGACATTACGAGCTGTTGGTACTCGACAATTATGTACATTAATCTGACCTCTTTTTAACAATTTGATATCGGCAAAAAATGCACTTGCACTTTTATTTTTATCTGAATTTTTCCTCACGTGTTTATTAAGGTGATGACACGGTTAGCTGCATTTGATTGATTAACAATGGGAGTAGCGACTCAAATATTTACTTTTTCTGAAATTAAAAACGTCATCGACCCGATTCGTCACATCGTCCGTTATCGTTTTATTGTATTCTTTGTCTGGTTGGTTCAAAGGCGACAGAATTCAGGTCGTATCAATTTAATGGAATTATTCCCTCAAACTCTCATTAAGCCAAACCGGCGTGTTCGCATTAAGCGAATAATTAATTACAGAAGTTTTGCTCAAAAACTCTTAACACTCTAATAATGACAGTTAATTAGCAGGAAAAAAGTAACCTCAAATGATTGAAACGACCTAATTTCGGATTTTATAATTCTTCAATGTCTTGACTTTAAGTATTTACCTGTCTGTGTTTCTGAGATATAATTATCTGTGCTTATTCCTATAATGCGCCATTGTAGTAATATAAAAATAAATACCAGTTGCGACAACAGATTTAGAAATAATCTTTACTTTTGTAATTGTCTTGGAATTCTTTTACAAAATCTATTTCGAGTTACAAAAGTGAACCATTACTTTGACCTTAAAGTGTTTTTCTTATTTGAGAATCTCGTGATAAAAAATCGCGTGCTATTAGAGTGACTCTATTGACGTTCATGTAGTCAAACAACGGTAACTATCAAAGAGCACTTGACAGACGGTCGGAGTTCTTCTGTTTCGTTTACATTTGCTTACAGTTCTAAATTTAAAGAATTTTCACACCTTGACGACCATTGTTCCATTTAAGCGAAAGAGTCTGTATCAGCAAAAAAAGCGATGTTCTGCAAATGTTTCATTTGAAAGTAAATATTTGCGCAAGATTTACCAAGAAACAATTGCAGGTATTTTGGGGAATAATCGCAAGATATAAGTGCGCTTCTGTGCAACTTTGACCCTAATTGTGTCAATTTTTTTTTATAATTTGCATCATCAATGCCTACGACGTTATTATTCACTTTGTTAAAAACTGCGGTCAATTAGCATTTGAAATGCAACAACTTGTCCCCTCCAGGTTTGTTTTCAATTTTCCGTTAATGTTTTGACACCGACATACAATATTTGCACTGAAAACACGACATATTAACAGATGTATGTGACTAATTATTGTACATAAGATGGAAAAGCCGTGTTGTTTTCAAAGATTAGTTTCGATGAAATGATGAAATTCAATTTTATAATAGTCATTGATCAGGAATTCTTTACTGTGATTTGTACGAGATTACTAGGGTGAAAATACTATGAATAATGTGTGCATTTCGTATAAGAATGAAAACAAAATATTTATTCAGATCGATATCGATTATACAAAAAATATTTTCTTGCATTCGATCAGTACCCAAATTACTGTAATTTTTTAATATTTTTGATTCCGCATTCATCTCGTGACAATCAAATTTGTGTAAAAACAAGCACTAACACTCCTATGAAGAAGAATCTGAAAAATCCATCCCAAAAAATTCAGTTTGGTGATTTCGAAAATGTTTTAACTGAAACATGATAGAATTTGTTATATTGTAATACCAACTTGGTGTCCAGGATCGTAATCTCTGAGAAGTGATTGCGCCACTCGTGAGAAATTAGCTCTTTTGCGCACTTGTTACACAATATACTATTTTACTCACTAACTAGAGAATGTGACTTTGCACCCTTATTTTAAGAAACAAAGGAACACATTGCTTGTTGAGAGAAGATAAAGTTACTTTACCTCCCGCATTTTTTTNNACACCAGATAAAAATCTAGATGAAACTGACATGTTATTAAACACATAACTTGAAGATGCTTGAAATTTTTCGTAACTTTCTGCTGGCCCTGCAGATTCATCAGTTCATCGTTGACGCACTTGCGTCCTGGAAAGTGTGTGGTGGAGTAGTTTCTAAATCATCAATTCTTCGCCATTTCCTTGCATTTTCTTTGAAACTGTTTGTACACGATTGATGCAGAAAAGACTTTTCCAAATGTTATTTGTTTCTTATTTGTTTTATAATTTTACCATGGAAACTTCAACTGCCAACTTTGAATATTGATTCTTTTTTTTAATTTTGTACTAAAAAGTACGCGTTAGTAGAAAAGATCATGTATATACCACTGGAGCAAAGTACAACTTCTTCCTTTGGAAGATTAATGCTCTTCGCTGCGCGATGGGCATTAAACTTCATCCTCGGGACGAAACGATGCACTTCACTCCCTTGGTATAAAAATTATTTTTAGTTTTTTTAAAGCAATAAATCTCTAATTTTGTTCTAACTGACACAACTGACAGTTATACGTATAATGAATCTAGATGAAAAATGTTGACAAAAGGGATAATCACTGGAGAATAAAAAAGTTGCCATGTAAAAGAGAAAATATGATCAAACAGAAATCAAAGAATTTTTTAATCGATTCCCATTCCTCCTAACCTTATCGCATATTTCTCTTTTCATGTTGAGGAAAAACTGATGTGAGCTCTTATTCAGAAAGATCAGATTCAACAGCACAAAACAGAAACAGGATTTGAATCTATACTCAGCCCACTGTTAATTTCTTTAATTTGATAATAATAAATATCAACAAGGGAGGAATGTGTAAATATGAGAGAGGACATTCTGATATTAAAAAAAAAAAGATCTACAACACATAGAAAAAGACAACCATTGGAAAAACATGAAAAATGAAAGTATTTGATAGGTAGAACAAGAGAAACAAAAACATTAAGTCGTGAGAAAATAATAACGAATGTATTTTTAGTACTGAGTGATAACAGAAGAAAAAGTACAAAGATGGAATGAAAGCGATAAGTCTGAAAGTGTTTGAAACATAGGAGAAACATAAGAGAAGATTTAAATGTTTAAGAACATAACAGAGGAGTTTACATAACGAAGATGACTTACAACCACAGTATTATTACTGAGTAAAGATCACCTGGTGTAAAAAATCACATCGTGGCAACTCGAGCTGATAAAAACGGACCAAATTTAGATCTTTGCGCAACACAGCTCGTACATGGACCAAGAGTTGTTATAATAAATTGAAAACTGTATCTTTATTGTATTTTCTGGATCATTGTGCAACCTTTAATAGCATTTTATCGGATTTTACACTCGAGATTAATTACGGATAAATACAGTTCTCCAGTCGATAAGCAATTGTTCCAAAATTCAATTTATAACAATTTTATATTTCCATATCAGAGCATAACTCAGCTGAATCAACAGCTTCTTGTGAACAGAGCGCAGGTCTAAGGTGACATAAATTTATCCGAACTTATAATTGACGGTTCCAGCCTCATTGAACAATGAGTAAGTTAAACCATTTATTAAACGGTCTTTCAAAAGTCGTCTGTGCTCGTCTTGTCGACAATTAGCATGAATATGTTAATTAGCATCAATTAATTCAAGTTAGCAGTGTTTCGTCTTTTGTGAGGATTTGTTGCGTGCTGTAAGTTATTTTTTTTTAAATTTTTTGTTTAATGCATCGTTATCGGAATATTGAAACGAGACTTTTGTTTCTGATGCATGGAAAAATGCGTAGGAACGTAAATACAAAAATTTGATTACTGCGCCACAGGCTGACTAAACGATTGTTAACTTTACGTTGTATTAAATGTCTAGAAACAGGCAGAATGAGAAAGAGAACCTACCCGACATTTTTTTTTCAAAATTCTGAACCACATCTCGTCCGTCATTATTGCTGCTGTGATTGTTTGGCCGCGACTACCGTGAACATTTATTGTAAAAGATAAGACCAAGGTGATAATGATAACGTCAGATGTGGAAGCGCCATCTTCAAGCACGAGTGCAAGTTGATCAAATATTTAAAAGATCGTTGACACCTTTACGAAAAAAAATTCCAAAGTTGGTATGCTTCAAATCCGGACATTATTGATATTTCTTTGTTGCTATGAAGTTGGTATTTTAAAACTGAAGCAAACAAATAAAAAAATATTTAAATAGGAGTGGTAATCTTGGTGAACTTCTTTAAAGCAAACATTTTTTTGTGTCTTTGATGGACTTTGTCTGCTTGCTTTTTTAATCTCGTATTTGTAAATGTTTCTTTGTCCTTTCTGTGTTAGCACATGTGTTTATATTTTTAACTTGTTCTGTTATACAATTTTTTTGTTTGTTCGTCTGCTACACTGATAGTTTGAAATAACTCCCTCTGTTAAAATTATTTTATACTTTAGCCAGAAGGCACTGTTCTGTAGCAGAATACATAATCTTTTTTAATGTTAGCTACCTTTTACTGATTTTATCCAGGGGTAAATTGTTTTTCTCATTCCTTTTTTCTTTACCTGCCTTTTTACCCATTCTGTTGTAGGTCAATTTTTTTCTGAAAATGTTTGGTGAAGAATGGTATTATTCTTCAAGTTTCATTTTTTACTTATCTATCACTCTTTTGTCAGTTGTAGGTTGTAATAATTTTTTTATTGAAAGCATTGTAGCTGTAGTTTATCTACAATTAATTTTAATATTTGTTCTGTTCGATATTAACTTCCTTTTTTATAATTTCCTGGGAGAATGTTTTCGTTTAATTTTGCTTTCAATGAAACGATTTTTCATTTAATATAATAATGTCTGCATCAAAATTTTGCAATTTTATATTTTTTAGCTTCTTTTCTTTCATTGTATTTACAGTAATTTCAACTGATGGAAAACAAAAAAATCATTCTTTTTCTTGTTAACGAATACATTGAATGTATCACTTTTTTTGTCATTTAATTTTTTTACTTATTAAAAAAACGATTTTTTTTCACTCTATCAGCTATAAATTTTCCTGATTTTCTTTTTATATAAGCGTACACTTTATTCCTTTTCTTTTATTTTCTTGTATATTGTACCATTTTCCTCATGTTTCCAAAATTTCGTTAACTTTTTATATCGAAAAATGTTTTTTTATTTTTTATTTATTTATTTATTTTTTGATTCTTAATTTAGCAGAGTGAATAATTCTTTTCTTTTATGACGATTTTTCTGTTAACATCAACAAATATATTTTTATTTTCGTCTTTTTATGTCATGTTCTAGTTTTTCAAATATATTTTTGTTTTTAAATAACTGGTTCAGTTCCATTTTTTCTGCAATGAAAAATTGATAGATATCCCGTTCATCTAAGAAAAAACTTAAGGGAAGTGTTTTCTTATTAATTTTTCCCATTTTTCCTTCGATTTTTGGTTTTCAAAACTCTTTTTCATAAATTATCTCAGTTAATGTATAATTCTTTCCTTTATAGATTTTTTTTCATTATTGTGGAAGGTGATAATCAAAATTTTATTTGTTCTAGTTGTGATATTCCTCACTATTTCTTGTTTTCATCTTTCCCTAATCACCTCTGTTATTCTTGTTTCTTAGAAAGTTGTACTACAGATACAAACTGGATAGATATGGTGCTCATTTAACATTAACCTCAATCAACTGTTTTACTTTTCTCTAACATTTTCTGGTCCTTTTTAATGATTTCTTTATTTATCCTTCCATTTGTTTCTTTCACTTAATCCATAATTTTTTTTTTATATTTTGTCTGTTTTTTGCTACTGTGATATATTACTCGATAAGAACCAATTCTGTTTTTTATTTTTTTTCTTTCAAATTTTTGTAAACTTTTCAAAAAAATGTCAGTTTTATTTTATATTCAGAAAAAAATGGATACAGTAGAAATTTTTCCTTCCTTCCTTTCCTCAATTTTTTTCAGATTTTTATTTCTCTTTCCGCTTTCCTTCTTTTATTCTTTTAAATAATTAATTTGTTCTTTCTGGTGCGTTTTTGTAGGTATTGCACTTGTTTTTTAATTATATTTCTCGAAAATTTGCCGCCTTTAAAATTATAGCGCTTACATAAAATGAAATCCTAGTAAAATGCAAATTTTGTGATTACAGTTTTTGCCAATTTTTACCTTTTATTTATTTTCTTCTATTATTATTTTTCTGGCCCTTTCTGACAAATATTTCTTTCTGTTTCTTTTCAATAAGAGTTTACATTGTTCTGATATATGAAGCTCATAAATTTGGTGACAATTTTCGTAAATGAATGCATAAATCCACGTCATTTAAAAGATGGAAAAATGAGGTAATTAATGGTTAACTGACATTTTAATCCATATCCTAGATATGTCAACGTTGCAATCTTTATCATAGCCACTGATCATACAACAAACGAGTTTACTGCAGTACTGTCCACGTTACCACGCAGTCTGCTTTCTCGACAAAAAATCCTAACACACTTCGTCACTTCAACTATCAATGTTGCGCAATCATTTGTAAATTATTATCTATCCCATTTACGCCTGTGTGTGTAATAAACAATTCTCCAAATAAATAGTAATGATTTCGTCGATTACCACCCACTGATGGCTACTTGAAATCGCAAACGAGACCAGCTAGTACAACACAAACGATTATTCAAAAACGTACAACAAAAAAGTGAAAGCGATTCTTGAAATTTATCGTCACTGTTTTCTAGTTTGAACGAGTGCACCTTCAAGACTAACTTCGTTCGTTTTGTAGGTGCTCCATCCAACATGTTGGGCACGTTCGAAGCCATCAAGAAAAACTTCAAAATCAAACCCCAAAATTATCACATCGATAATTGGATTTTTCAACTGCATTATCGAATTACGACGTTGATATTTCTGATCGCCATGATTCTGGTGACTTCGAGGCAGTACATAGGGGAGCATATCAAATGCATAAGCGATAAAGGGATTCCGGAGCATGTGATGAACACGTTCTGTTTCTTCACCTCCACCTTCACTGTGGTAAGAAAGAAAAAAACTCAATAATTCAAAATTTTCAAATTTTTGTCACTGTAGGTGAAACATTATGATGATTACATGGTGGAGTCTGCCAACGTAGCCCATCCAGGTGTTGGCAGTTACGGAATAAACTCCACAGAACCCATCCAGAGACATGCGTACTACCAGTGGGTACCCTTCGTCCTGTTCGGACAAGCTATAATGTTCCATCTGACCCACCTTCTATGGAAGAAATTAGAAGGCGGCAGAATGAGAAGACTGATCGACGGGTTGCAACTGGGCGCCTTCGCCTTCTTGGACAAAGAAGTCGCAGTGAAGGACAAGAAGATCCCGTCGAAGGAAAAGAAGCAAGTGCTCGCCGCTTCCTGTCCACCATCCGACTAACAAATCTCATTCCAGAGCAGAGTATATGCAAACGGTGCGGAAAGCCTTCATCGACCGCATTGTCTTCAACAAATCGTGGTCTCGATGGCTGGTCTTCTGTGAAATTCTTAACGTGGTTAACGTGGTTCTACAAATTTACATCACGGACGTGTTCTTGAGTAAACAGTTCTTCCCCCTGGGGACCACGGTTATAAATGAGGGTTTGGACGACACCGTGACTGTGTTGGATGAGGTGTTTCCGAAGGTAGGAAGTGTGATAATCTTTTATACAAACCCCGAGACTCGCCTTTTCCAAATAAAAATTTTAATGCTTTGCGCCGACAGGTTTGATAATTTTTAACTCAAACAAAGAGGAAAGAAGTTTCTGCGCAAATCGTGTGATATGAAATTTGATAATCGACTGTTTAATTCAGTTTTTCGATGGTTAACTCGTTCGTAAAAAATCAATTATTATGATGGCGATATCTTTATTTAAGGAACTTAACGACAACGCTCTAACTTTAAAGCTAAGTGAACATGGCGGTATTATCAATGAGTTTATGGAATTTACACCTTGCTGTTAATGCGAACGTGACCATAAAGCTACGTAAAAAAATTCGCAGTTAATGTGGTTCTTTAGTATTTTCCTTACAAACATTTTCCACAAAGTTCGTGCAAAAATGTGGGCAACTTAGATTTGTTCCAGTTTTGTTATCTATTTGCAATTTAGAACTGATTTATTTTTATCATAAGACCTCAGCTGGCTTTAACTTTTCCTGTGGTTTCAATTTATTATTGTATTACTCCGAAAATGAGTTAGTTACGGGGTGTGACAAAATGTTGCGGTTTGACATTTTTTCAATCTATTTTCGATTGTTGTTTTCAGAAATTTTCAAAACACTGCAACGGATGGACTTTGCAAGCGTGTAATATTCGAAAAGTGTGCCACAATTTCTAAATGTGTCGTTTTTTTGGAAATTTTGATTATAAAAATTAACATAAAACTTCACTGTTGGTCACTTTTGAACATAAATCTTATTTCGTGTTTCTGTTTTCTTTATCGTTTCTATTTTTATTCTTAAAAAAGTTCAAATCTTACGGAGTGAATCGTGGAGTGGTTATCGTTACAGTGACAATTTTTGATAACGAATGAAAATGAAACAATGAAACAAATAAAATAAACTAAAGAAATAAATTTCATTTTTAAAAAATGGAAAAAATTAAGTAACAAAAGAATTTTAATTATCATCAATCTTGCACAATCATTTCAAGTTATTATTTATTCAAACTAGTTGCGCGTTTAGTTTTTTGTGGCTTGAATTTCTAGTTTTATTTCACAATTGTGCAATGTTACATAATGCTGGAATTTGTTTTTCTATTTTCTATATTCAAACATTTTCAAACAAGAGGTGGACCCCCAAAAATTGCAATGTAATGAAGTTGTTAAAAAAAATACGAAAATCTTTAACTCGGCGTATTTTTTCGAATTTCTTTCACAAAAATTACACAAAATATGATTTTCAGACTTGAATGAACAATATTAAATAGCAGCATTTTAAATTTTCAAATTTTCAAATTCAAATTCAACCATAATGTTTAAACGACTTACAGATTAACCAGAAATGGCAGCAGCTTTATTTTTAAATATCAGTTTGATTCTCTTTACGATGGTGTGTACGTTTATTTTATTTTCATTTGTTTCAACTGGACGCTTTTGAATAATTTATTAATTAAATCAGAATCTAATTCAAAATGGCAAAATAAGCCAGAAAACGGCCATGATAATTTTCGATATAAGGCTTGAAAAGCGTCAAAATGCCTATTTTTTACAGTGTATTGCTCTTTAGATAAGGACTTTATTTTAAATACCATCATGGATTAAAACGAACGAAAATTAGACAAAATTATGCAGTCAGAAGGAGAATCAAAATGTTTACTGAAAACTTTAAAATCTAATATATGCAAATTGATTCCATTTTCGGTTGAATTCTTTTGTTGTAAGCTCAATGAATTTCCATCATCGACTATATAAAAGAAAAATTAACAAGATATCTATCGACTGAATGTGTAAAAATAAACTATTTGAAAAATGCATGTCATTCGCCTGTGAGACGTGTGACCTTGAAGAAATCATTTAAACGTTCCATTACAATTTTATTACAGATTGTAAACTATTATAAACATAAAAAACCAAAAACTATTGAAAACAGAAAAAAAAAGGTAAAAATATAAAAAAATAACGATGTACTAAAAAGTATAAATATTAGCAAACAAAATTGAAATTTGTAAGTCTTTTATAGAAATTAAAGACCAGTTTTTAGAACATAAAACGTAAAACAAAGAAAAAAGTTAGAAGGGCGAAGAAAAAATAATCTAAAAATACAAAAAAGAAAACAAAAGAAAGTAGATCTGAAAGGGTGTGTTAAAAATGTCAAAACTTAAATATGTTGTGAACCTAAAAAACTTTTAAAACCTATGTGCAAGAAATTCATATTGAATATAACAAATAAAAGAACATATCTGAAAAATTGCATAAAGGAAAAAGAGAGATGTAATAAAGCAAATGTGTTCTAAAAATAAGGAGGGATGAAATTAAAATTTTTTGTGATATTTTCCAGTGTTTCTACAGCACATGTAATTTTAAAAAATGAAATAGATGTAAATGGGAGGGACAAGTTACGTCATGTAAGTCATGGCCAGATGTCTAGATCCAGTCGTAGGATTGCTGATTAGAGAACATGAGATATTAAAACTATTTGAGTAATGGAAGTTCAAAAATTAAATTCGTTTTTATTTCAATAAGTGCTAATAATACTTCTCATAAATTTCATACATGATAACATGTAGAAGATTTAATATGTACCTGTCAGCAAACGTCAAATCCAACTCATTCATTAGCCTCCACATTGATGCATAACTTCCTGACTTGCGCGAGGTCGAAAAAATCTCGAAAAATTGGAGCGTTTGCACAAAAACAACCTTGAAATTGTGATTTATGTAATCGACCGAGTAATGTCTATAATCTCGCGCGTTTTTGAGAAAATTTCATTCGGGAGCAATTAAGATTAAATAAATCATCCATTCCTCGCGTTCCCAGAGATAACAATTACCAAGAACGATTATTCAAATGGCAGAATTTTGCAATGCAAATGCAATCCAAGCCGCCGATGATAACATTCTTAACAACAATAAATTGGAACTAATTACAATCGCTGCGCTCAGTAAAAGTTGAATTTTGCGTCGCAATTGACTCCATTTGTGCCAATCATAGCGGCCTCCATAAATCATGATTTACAGCGATGTCAAAAATTTAGGAATTTGCTGAAAAATTCTCAATTCAGCGCTGTGTGTTATTATTTATAAAACTTTCGCTTTTGTTTTCGCCACTTTTTTTCTTCAAAATTTTCAATTGTTTTATATTATCTCTATGATTTCGAAGTATTTGTTCCCTCTTCACTTTTTTCGAATTTTTTAAAAATTAGTTTTTACCTAATTTGATCTAATCTTAGTATTGTGATTGTCTGTTCATCGTTTTTCCTTAATCTTTTTGTTTTAATTTTTGTAATCTTGTAATAAATTAATCAAAAAAATAATAAAATAAATTTTCGCTCTAGTAATAGCTCTTCTTCCATTCGCAGGTAACCAAATGCACATTCCACAAATATGGTCCCTCCGGTACAATCCAACTTCACGACGCGATGTGTGTTATGGCTCTCAACATAATCAACGAAAAGATTTACGTATTCATCTGGTTCTGGTTCGTGTTTCTTTTCGCCCTGAGCTGCCTCGCAGTGGTCTGGAGGTTCTTTACGATCATCCTCCACGCCAGAAGCAAAGTATTCAACCGGATGGTCTTCGCCAGTTCTTGCCCCGGCAAACTCAACCCATGGGACATGCTGACGGTCACCCAACGATGCGAGTTTACCGACTGGCTCTTCCTCAAATATCTGTCGAAAAACATGGACGGTCTGGTCTTCAGAGAGCTGTTCTTGGGCTTAGCGGAGGACCTTGATGAGAAGAAACCCCTCATCGCGCTGGAAAGTGACGAAGAAAACGCTTCGAATATACCAGAAAAGAGCCATAAATTCGACTGAAACTGATACTGTTGTTTGTATTTCTAGTCTTACTTTGTGTTTGTTTTAAGCTTCGCCTATCCTAGAATTAGCGATTTTTGTTATACTGTATGTCAAAATAAATCATTTTGTATGTAAGCACTGTTTACTTCCATTATCTGAACCAACGGAACTCATGTGTTTCCCATTCCTCCAGTCATTCTTATCGCAACCGGAAAGATAAGTACTAACACAGTGCTACACTGAAATCGCTTAGCAAGACATTCAGTGATGTTNNGATCGAAGCCGACGTCTTTGATTGTATCGTCATTATGATAAAGTAACATGAGCTTTCGTTTGATAATAAAATTTTCCACCATTCGAAGAGTTACGAAAGTACTTTGCCTGCAGTTCTAATTTCATTCATTTTGTGTACGCAGAAATCCAAAATAGAAGTAGGTTTTCATTATTTTATATTTTTGGAAGTTGGAATGTTCAACTCCTGTGGTAACATTGTAATGTTTTGGATTTTCTATTAGAAGGTGGGGGACAGTTACTGCATAATGCGATTTTTTTTTTAATTTTCGACTCGATTTTTCTTTTCGTCTTAGTTCGAACTGTACAAACTTAATTTTGAATTTCTTTGCATTTGAATGCTTGTGTTTTGAGCAAATTTTTCAGCTTGTTTGCATAGTGTAATCTTTATTCATTTTTTTACTTCTTTTACGTTCATCTTCATTTCTTTACACTTCGAAGTGATCTAAAGTGTTCATTAAAACGACGTGTTACACTGTTTTTGAAGAATTTTGGTCACAACAATTTTTAAAATTATTGATAAAAATTCATTTCTTCTAAAGAAATTTTTTTAATAAAATGCATGCCTGACACAACTTAGAGTTGTTTTGTTTTTTAAACCAAAATTAACAAAATTCCAAAAATACTTGCGAGCATTGAATAACTGAAAACAAATCCATAACTTCTGTTTTTTTAAAATTTTTCAGCAAGTGATACTGAAAACTGATATTATCCAACATTCGTCAAAATGCTGGGCCTCTTCGCTGTGATAAAAGACAAAATTAAACCAAAATTTGGATCACACTGTATCGACAATTGGGTGTTCCAGTTGCATTATCGTGCTACCACCATAATTTTCCTCATAGCCACAATTCTGGTCACCTCCAGGGAGTACGTAGGTGAACATATAAAATGCATCAGTAACATGCACGCTGATGGATTTTCCAAAGTCGTCGAAACGTTCTGTTTTTTCACCTCCACATTTACCGTGGTGAGTCATCGAGCATACTTGTTAAATATTTCATTTCTGATGTGGAGATAAAAATACACTTAAACTATGCTTACAGATAAGTGACCATAAGTATGGTGCAGGACAAATCGCCCATCCGGGTGTTCACCCTTATGGAATAGAGTCAACACAGCCCGTTAAGAAACATTTCTACTACCAATGGGTCCCTTTTCTGCTATTTGGACAAGCGATAATGTTTTATCTCACCCACCTCTTGTGGAAGAAGCTCGAAGGTGGAAGAATCGACAAACTGGTGGCCGGCCTTGACAATTCAGCTTTTGCTCTCCTAGACAAGACGATGCAAGTTGAAAACCGAACGATTCCCACCAAAGAAGAAAAGTTTGTAGCAATTTAATCAGTTTCTCCAGATTTTATTTAATTTTTTTTTGCAGAAATGCTTGCATCAGCAGAATAAAAAACGCTTTCCTGCAACGCATCATCTTGAACAAATCGTGGGCCCGATGGTTCATATTTTGCGAAATCCTCAACGTGCTCAATGTTGTTTTCCAGGCTTACATCACGCATCTGTTTCTAGGC
>QDEB01096982.1:0-22626 GCA_004193795.1 Asbolus verrucosus | reverse complement strand
CAAAATTTCATCGCGTTATCTTAATTAATAATGAAGGGGGGCTGTGCGCCCCCCACAACCCTTTGAGCTATATTGCCCATTAACGAACTTAGATCTACGAATTTGACAAAGAATCCGCACACAAAATTTAAACTCGATAGGTCAAAGCGTTCTCAAGTTATCGACGTCATGTCCTAGAGGAGCAGCGAGCGAGCGAGCGAGGGAGACGGACAAAAAATTCAAACAGCTCAGACGTAACTCATCGACTAATGAAATTTCCCCGGGAGGCCGTCTCGATGTCGCAGATAAATATTAATTAATACAACATATACAGCAGGTGCAGACAACAATAAAAGGGAAGATTTCGCTATTTAGGAGCGACGCTGGTACCTCGTGCGATGCACGCCAGGAAGAAACGAATTATTGGAAGTGTGGAGCGCTAACAAACTTCAATTTACAGCAGCAATAATACAAGCACGGACCGTATAGTTTTATTTGACTTTCGAGAGTAGCTCGACGTTTAAAATGCAATAAAGCATCTTATAATTGTAAACGAGCTTTCGCTATGTTCGCTACATTCGCTTTTCTATACCGAATGCGTTCCACGCAACTGTTGCCGTTAAACGTTCGCAAAAATTGTTTTTACATCTGACACTAACATCTGCTCTAGTTTAAATTTGACGCCGTTTTCCAGGTCAAATGCTTTTTCACTCATTGGACTCGAGCGATATAACTCCGCCTGCACACATTAATTTCGGCCGTTTTGTCTATTTCTGCATCACTTCTCGAACTAGAATGCGATTAACCCCTCCATATGCCCTCTCGCCATCAACTCTAAAACACACGGACTTTTTCGCTGAATTTCCATACGTCACTCGGCGCACAGATTCTCATCAGAGGAGCAAATAGCTTGACAGCGATAGCATTGCTGTCGAATACGTCGACTCTTGAATATACCCTCCGTCAATCCCGGCGAAAACTTTCGAGACCTTTTAAGAAGTGAACCGCCGAAGGCGCATCTAAACATTTATGAAAGAATATTTAATGCTCACTGCTGTTTATTTCCTCTGTTGTATCAATATTTAAAAGCCTGGAACCACCAGATTATGCAAGAATCTGAAAAAAAGCCTTAAAACAACAATAAGCAAGCGTGTATCATGTGATTCTTTATGCAACAGTGAGTTAGGGCGAAAGAATCTCCGGCGGTTCTTCAAGCAGAAAAAATACAATAAAATTAAATTACGCTTCTTCAACAGCAGTCGCATAATAAACGTTGCACCAAAAAATTCACGTTTATCCTTCAGAAATGGCGTCCGTGAAAGGGTCAACTGAAAATAATTCTTTTAATTTTCAAGACCACCTCTTTTTGTAAAATACGAAGATAAGCTGAAGTCGATAAATCGTAAAGTGACTTCTTTACGGTCCGATTTTGATTTGTATAGCGCCAGATCTAAATAGTTATAAATTTTTAGTTTTTTACAACCGTAGATGGCAGAGTTATGCGACAGCTGACCTTCAAGGGGCAGCGGATATACTTTATAATTTTAAATAGTGAAGGGCGGAAGCATCGCTTTGTGCATATTAATGAAGCTTTCTAAATTTATTATACTTTCATAAAAAAGTCTTCTCTTATGTTATACGGTTTTGACGCCATCATGTCACAAATACACCTTTGCCTTCGTTTTCACATCAGTTAATTTTCTCTGAAGTGAGCAGCTATAAAATCGATACATTTTTTTTGAATGACGCATATCCGCTAAGCTTTTTAAAACGGAGAACTTAAGAATCGAATTTTCAAGAGAAGTAAATATTATACGACTGTAAAACAAAAAATGTATCAACATTCCAGCTGTTGGATATAGATGTTTGCTTGGAAAGAATAAAATTTGATCAAGAACCCTCGAAAGGTTAATTGCGACGCTTAGCTAGTCTATCCGTGGCAACAATTCAATTTCTTAATTTTTTGGTTTTATGAAAGTGAGTGCGGCAAAGAAATGGAATTAATTACTAGATGTAGTTTTTCGAGCGGGTTAGAGTTCTTTGTCTGGGAAAGGGACAGTTCCATTTTGTGTCAACTCATTTAGTGTGAAGACGATTTAGCGCTTGTTAGAATTTGTTAGAATGCAGCATTAGAGGTTGTGGGAAGGTTGAAAGAGATATCAAGGTCAAGGTTTTATCAGTTCCAGGATCTGGATTGTTTAAAATTTGTTTGGAAGACGGAAAGGGAGTTGGAAGAAAGTAATAATTATTGCCGGGTCATAAAGCGCAATGATTCCGTTTGATGGGTGGAAAGGCGGAAATCTGGACTAAAATGACAACATGAAAACGGTGGCTAAGTCATAAACTTTTAAAAACGCTACCGTTTCGAAATACGTATATTATAGAATACGTATTTTATTTTGTCGCATTCATATGCGGAGGAATTTATACACAATAAAAGTAGTAAAATGTCGAAATGCAGCAGTGATGGCGTCAGCGTTCGGCGGTCGTACTTGATGTTTCAATATCGAGTTGGCGTAGACACGGAATTGTCGTTGATATTCCTATCACGAGGATAGTGTTATTTCGGACACTTCGCATTCATTGCCATTCCAACTACACTCAAAAAGTTTGCAAAACTACGCCGAACTGGGAACTTAATAAAATTCAAGGATAACATCGACTTTTCATGTTTACTCACTGCTTAGAAATATATATAATTTGGCCACCGCCCCCTGCGATTAAAATCACGACTGATTACAATCGGTTTTTAAGTGGGCGAAAATGTCTTCCTATTTTCTTCGTTAATAAGCTGACGCTCCTGCTCCTGAAATCGATTCCCTAAAAGTATCTGCGACATCTCTCCGGGTCGATTTTTTCTAACAAAGCTCTCGAAGGTCTTTTAATGTATCTGCAAATATTAATTACTTAATCGCGTTAATTAATATAATGACTTGAGTATTAATTAAGCCGAAGAAACATGATATTAAATTTGAAGAAGAGAGAATTTTTGTAAAAACAGCTAATCGTTCACGACATGAAAATTTACACCAATTACTAAAAATTCACTTACATGCAATCTATCGATGGATCAAAATGTTAGTAAAGTAATTTTCTCAGGATATACGGCTTGCGGAAGAAGGAAATCATTCATCATCATAAAATATTAGCCATGAAAGGGGATGTCCTAATACAAATTTAATATTTGTTTTCAAAAATCTTCCTCCGTTATTATAAGAATAGTAACATTAACGGAAAATAAGGGAATAATGTACTAAAAACATAATGAAAAAAAACGTGTTTCATGCTCCACCTGAGAATTCCCAGTGGGATTCAATTTACATATTGAATACTAATTGGATTCTAATTTGTGTACAAAATGTTCAACAATTTGGAAAAGCATGACGTAGTTGAGACTTGCTTAAGTGGCCTTGGGACATGGTATGGATTGCTATTTTAGAGCACCCGTTTTATTTAAATTAACGTTTTTAGTGAGCAGGATCAGTGTCTGGTAGTTGTTCGAATTTAACTCTGTCAAGTTTCCAACTATTAATCATAAAAATTTTTGTATTGATTAAATTCACTCAGAAAACGTCGAAAGAGATTTGGGATGACAGAATAATGGCGAAGCTACCGACAGGTGACATGGCTTAGATTAGAAGGTCTGTCCGCATTACAATCGACTCGAATAAATTCCTTTGTGGGCTGCAACTGGACGTCAAATCTCCCCCAAACTGTTAACAATTGCTTTCGAGGAGTCAGTTTGGCGCCTACGCATTAATGCAGTCCAGCCGCGACAGTCCACAGTTTTGATAGCCGACTATGGAGGACAAAAGAAGGGAGAAGGCATAAATTCGTCTCAATATACTCCTCAGCCAACATATCATTATGTGGAGTTATGGTACAGGCGGCGATTCCGAACAATCTGACCGATTCAATATAGGGTGATATCATAAGAGCGAATGTGTCAATAGCTTAAATTTCATTCTTTTAGCTGATAATGCTACTTCAGAATTGTCTTGGAAACTCCACGGAAATTCGCCATTTCCGTCCACCCCCAAACTAAATCTACCTGACCCCACTGGAGTCGCTCTAACCCATTTTACACAAATCCTATATCGAGTAAAAATCGACGACTTTTACCGCGGAAACTTTAAATTTCACAATTCGTTAATCACAAACAACTTCCACAAATTCACGGACACTTAATGTCGCAACTGTTACGGTGGAAATTAATGTCTTTCACACGTAAAATTCAACAGTTGTGTGGTGCTAGCTTCTATACTATCTCTTAACCGATTATTAACGCAATTTCAAAACTCATACCCATGAATGATAAAACTTTGCTTGGGGCTCCATTTAACCCGGCCCATTCTCATCGCACCATTTGGACGAAATATCAAGATTCTCTTACACTTTTATACAATCGTGGAGCGACGCAATACTACACATAGTAATTTTAAATTGCCCGTATGGAATAGCAATTTGACGCAAAAATTCCGGTTTGTTCCATCGAACGCATAAACGGAACATCAACGGATCTAAACTGGAACCCTGCGGATCATCACCTGCATAGAACAAGATTTACGGTATTCAATAATGTCTTGTATGTATTAAAATTTTTTCTGAAAATGACCCTTGCGTCATCACCCTCCACATAAACCTTCCCTCTTTATGTTTTAATACACAAGTTTTTATGTAAATTGTATACATAACCTACATCGTAACTGTATTACATCTCCCCGTTATTAATATGTGGTGTTCAGTGATGGTTTAAATTTATTTTTGTAGAAAATCGGGATTAACTGTCGAATAGTGAGTGGTTCCATAAAAATGTTTAAAGCAAGTTGTTCTATGCTCACATGTTTCTTTCGAATTTACGGCAGTCCTTAATTTAAGAGCGTGTATTTTACTGCTGCAATTAGGAGCGCACAATAAAAGTAAATTTGACATTTTTAGTTCGAGTTTTCGTATGTTTTGTTCTCTCATAACATAAACTGGTAATAAAATAGTGCCCCGATTGCGTTTATCATTTTTCTTATTTAAAAGGCGCATTCCGAGGCTAATCAAAACATTAATACTTAAATCTTCGTCAAGGGATTCTTGGTCCGCAGGAAAAATTAGATTGAACGTTTTACTCAGCTCATTAATTATTGCCAACCTTATCTGCATTTTTTCGCCCGTCCAAAAATTTGAATTTCAGGAAACCGAATGCCGTGTGGTGTTACTGCTACAGTATTTTCGTCGCCGGGTCCCATCAAAACACGATTTTTCTGAATTTTTAACATTTTGAATTGTGGTGGGGATATAAAATAAAAAAATAAAACAGAAAACGTTTTTGTTTTTCTTGGGGTGACCCCCGAACCTCTCAATTTTCAAAAATTCTCGTGGTTTTGTATCATAAATTCGCCAGAATTCTATTACAGTTTTTAACGACTGAACTTAACTCTTATTTATCAAGTTTTAACATGCATGAAAACGATGCTGATGATTACAAAACTTTACAAAAATAACTGGTGAAGGAAATGGCTTGTCTCAAACTTGTAATAATGAAGTAGCCGATCCTTATGAAATTCCTAATCTTCTGAACAGAATCTGGATGTGATGTTCTAAATCGCATTTGATAACTTTCGAGTTGATTTGGTAATTATTAATTGACAAAGTAGACGTCAGATGGTATTATTTGTCATCGAAGTATGTAGTTCAAATCAAGTTTTGCCTAAGAATATTGCTAATTTTTACTAACAATAACGCGTTTTTGAAATTTAGGTGATAATTAAGTGACAGAGTCAAAAGAATTGTTGATGAAGGGGATATGATGAGCCTATTCCTGAGACATGTTGGAAAACCGGCTGAGTTACATAATTTAATGAGATAGGAATAGGAAACGCGCATAGGGAGGCTGAAGGCGGAAAATTTATTCATGATGGATAACGATAATTAGTGGATATGTACAAATGAATAAAAAAGTAAAAACGGGGAGTTGCTTTGTGCAGCCTAGCTGAAAATGCGACATTAGTGGTAAATGTTGTTTAAATATTGGAGTAGAAATTGATGTATTGAAATTCTCGTCTGCCTATAAAATGAAATGTTTATAATAAATATTCTGGTCCATTTATTGCAGTGACACAGAAACCAATCACGATTTTAATTTAGGGATGAAATTAATTTATAACATTGGGTTTTGTAAATAGGAAAAGTTGAGATGATTCGAGAACGGAAATGTGTTGTTTTTATTATTTCGTCGGATAAATACGTAAAAAATTAAAGGAGCGGATTTTGCCTTGGAAAGTAGCCTAAATCTGCAGAGACAGCGGAGATAACAAGAGAAAGATGTTTCGGAATTTATTTTCATATAGCGAAAAGAGGGGAAAGCTCGTTTACTTGTACAAAATCATTTGGGTGGTAGCGTGGTTTTGTTGGAAAATTTGATGACGTCACCTGTAGTTATAAAATATGCACCACTATCTACTTTATAATAATTTGCGCGGATTAACTGGGAAACGTAATCTGTAAGGCTGCTGCTTTTAAGATATCTGCAAAGTAGCTTACGCATTTTAACATCCGTACAAACAGTATATTATTCATAAAGGTGCAGAAATTTCTTTAATAACTTCAAGGGGGTCGGCTGGAATAAATCATAATAACTGTAATCTTGGTAATAGTGTGAACGAAAAGGAATGTTGCCGGCATATGCGCACATCAATATGTTTATGTGCATCGCTGTAAATATGAAATGATGGTTAAAGAAACGAGCCTTTTCAATGCCTTTTATAGCTTTATAAAATAAATCGCATTACCTAGCATAAATATGGATACGCCGTCCCCTGTTAAATCCAAGACGTATTTATCTATTCGGAGAGATAAAACACTTATGTAAAACCTATTAATTGGTGCAATGACGCACCGTACGTGGAGGCAACTTTAAATTACCAAAAGAATCGTTTAGACTCGGAAAGTTTTTACGCTTGGATTTATTAAAATATAAAATGTTAAGACAACGCCTTAGCGGAACACATAAAACAGTGTGAGTAGTAAGATGACTCTAGGGATGAATGTTTCACGCTGTCACACCACCGTATTATATTATAATATAAACCCCTCATTCTCACTTATCTACAAGTTCACTATTTCCCTGGAAATGTTCAACGTAAAGGTGAATATAACGATGCAACAATTGGGAACGAAACTATTTATTTCTCACAACGTGAATCGTGACACATTATAGGGGGCTGCTCTGCTAAAGAATGTATTTGCCACATTTTTCCGTGTAAGACTTCAGCTCCGATTCGTATGAATTACTGATCCAAAATACGTTGGAGCCATCAGTCTCTAGTTGTTCTATTTGCAATTCATTTCCTGAAAAACTTCCCAATTTCTGTGAAATTTATCCATTTATGGCATGCAAAGTATTCACATTAAAAATCCGGCGCAGTTAGAATCTGATGAAATGATGTAATCAGTTTTTTTGGAGTACTCTGTTTTATTCAGGCTCTACATGAATTTTCCTCTTTTCCAGAACAATAACAGGCAAACATCGGATATTCATAAAATTTCGAACTGTTAATCGTTGTGTTGTGTCCATTATTTTTGCATCGGTAGCGTTATATTAATAATTTTGACTTTTTTTACATTTGAGCTAAATTTGCAAATCAATTACATTGTGATCTGGTTTTGTTCAGCGGCAATTTTGGATATTTAATGTACAAAACTATTTCAAATATCAAACCAGCATTGTGATAATTTTGTTCAAAAAGTACATTTTACGTCCATAGACAACATCATATACACATGTCGCGTGTACAACGAATTTTTTGCAGTCGGAAAAGTGTTCAGTAAAGTTTGAGCATTTTATATAGAGTGTGTCTATATTTCTGTCATTATTCTCTAAAGTCTTCGTTTTATTACCAAAAAAAGTTCGAAAACACTGTTGAAAAACCATCATTGAAAAAATATCAGTGACGTTATTGTAATTTGTTAGTTGTGGTCGTATATTATTATTACCTACATCAGATCTTAGTTCCATCACCACAATTTTTGGTTGATGTAGATCCATTTTTCTAAAATTTTTTAACAAATTACCGAAAAATAGTTTCTAAATGTGATAGCGTCGTCGCCGGCATGGCAACACAAGGATCATAATAACCTTATGACCCAGAACAAAAAAATTGTTTTAAAACAAATTTGTGAAATTAAAAACATGCTTTTTTAACTTTTAATGTTTTTTTTTAATTCTACAGGTTTCTATGATATTTTGGATGTTTTCTGGATCTTTTTTTTTAAATAAACATTTTTTTAAAATTTTTGAAACATGTTCTGTTGTTCCACAGAGTTTAGTTCATTATTTTAAAAATGTTGAAATATTCGATTGGATAAGCTTCGTCATAAGTCATGAACTTTTAACAATTGGCCATTTCTTGATATTCGACGTGAAGTAGATTAAATATTAGTCGACTGTAGTGTCGTTATAAATTATTCTAAAAACTGTCGAATTAACCTGCAATAATTGTGCACCCTTTCGTAGAACTATGATAATAAGTTAAAAATTGTTTTTAAATTTAAATAATAGTTACTTTTGGAATGAAACATGGAAAAAAATATAATCATTATGGAAAAAAAAACATATGTGTATTGATGCCATATGTGAAAAGTTAATCAAAGATATTCACATCAATTCCTTGACACTCATTTTAGCGCACGAGCATTAGCGAGGAGTGGTATTGATCTTGTCCATGTCCCTCGCTCGCTCGCTCGCTCGCTCGTGGTCCTCTGGGACATCACGTCGATAATTTGAGAACACTTTGACCTATCGAGTTCAAGTTTTGTGTACGGATTCTTTGTCAAATTCGTAGATCTAATTTCGTTAATAGGCAATATAGCTCAAAGGGTTGTGGGGGGCTTATAGCCCCCCTTCATTATTAATTAAGATAATTCAACGAAATTTTGTCAGTTTGTCACAAACATCGAATGGAGGCACACAAAAGAAAAAAAATCAAAATCGGTTATTTAACGCCTGAGTTATTAGCTTTCAAATTTTAAAAAGTGACTTGAGGCCCACATGCTGCCATCTAGCGGATTTTTTAACTGTTCCAACCCTAGTGCAGATTTCTAATCTGCCCCTTGCATTTTAACATATAGGCAACCAAATAGTCACGACCCTGCTTTACGTGTTACAAACTTGCCTATATAATTCGAATTGTCATTTCACATGCAAAATAATGCGAGTGCGCTAATATTAGGTGCAGATTGTGCACCTAGATCAAGTAAATTAAATCAGTTTCAAAGATCCACTGGGTTTTAAGATCCACACGCTCCGACTTCCAGGCTTTTAATTTCAAAAATTTTAAATTTCTGGTTTTAGAAAATTCAAGTTCAAAAATATGTGATGATTAATCAAATACTACTGCTGGTATAAAGCAGTGGTAACTTGATGTTTAAGAAGAGTGTTTTTTACAAATTTTAGATATTTAGAGAATAAATCATTAGAGCTTGTGTCGTTCATTATTGTGAAATATAAATCGTTTATTTTTCAAAAAATGCCAAAAATCTTTAGA
This sequence comes from Asbolus verrucosus, assembly GCA_004193795.1. Taxonomy (NCBI): domain Eukaryota; kingdom Metazoa; phylum Arthropoda; class Insecta; order Coleoptera; family Tenebrionidae; genus Asbolus; species Asbolus verrucosus. The sequence continues at coordinate 13,114 of QDEB01096982.1, read as the reverse complement.
AATAAATTTTTGCGTATGAGACACATATAATAAAAATATTTGAAATGAAAGAAAATTGATTAAATAAAACAGTTATTTGAACAACTTGTATAAGCTTTAATATAAATACCGGGTGATTTTTGAAATTTCACGTCTAGACGCCTGAGTTTGACAGAACTTGTCGACATAACCTAACTTTTCAAATTTATGTTGTGAAAAAATTACGCACGAAATGCGAAACATCTGCAAAGTTTATTAAGTAAAATACGTATTAGTGGCTTCGGTTCGGTTTCCGGCGGTTTTTTATTTTATTAAAAAAGTCACAGCCGCCTAGATGTGAAATTTAAAAAATCACCCGTTTCTTTTTGGGATCAGGTGAGACCACTTAATGCGAATGTAGTCATTTGAAATGAGCTCTAATTCCAAAAGGACGATGTTGGGAGTTATTTGTGTCGATTTTGTCGTAATGGTGTCCCGATATGGGCGATTGGCGTAGTTTTTGTGGTTGTGTGGGAGTCGTGTTCATATTCAGTACGCGCTTGTTAGATGCAATAGGTTGTTTCCCGGAGTCTTGTGTAGTTGACAATCAGGATATTCGTGTCCCACTATTGAACTCAACGACTGGGATTTGGTCTATTATGGCACAGTAATCCACTCCTAGACACCCGATATGATTGGTAATGGTTGTTGTAGAGTGATTTTGTAATCAACGATCTTGTTACAACGATTGTTGACGGTCCTAATAAGGGTCCTATTGATTAGGAGGGTCACGGTAAAAAAGAATTAGGAAAATTTCCGTGATATTAGGCAAAATTGACGCAATTATATGAGAAAATTGAGTTTAGTTGAAAAAAGGTAAATGTGTCGAAATCTCGTTCGCAAACGGAATTACGCTTTATCCGACCCTGATCATTCCTGGACAGTTTTAAAAGGACGACAGCCATCACCGTTGACGCCAGTTATATAAATCTAACGGTTTTGGCCGTGAAGTTGCCTCAATAATCGCTTGTAAGATTAATTTTCTCATTGATCGCGGCGGTTCTTAGAACTTTGCACACTCAGTCAACACTAACATAAATACTTTTGTAAACTCATAATTTTGTTTACCGTTTCCTCTCCTTTTGTTTACTTCTTTACAATCGCATTTTCTTATAAAAACTGACGGGAAAATTTCTTTCAACTTTATTCTATCACGCGATTTTACTCGGATTTTATCTCCTCGAATATCTCCAGATTTGCGGGGAATTTGGAAAAAATAATACATAAAGCCCCTTCTTTACCAGCATTTCGTTGTTTTCCCATTCTTACCGAACCAAATACAATATGGCCAACTAATTATCTTTCTTTTACAATTATCAATTGCGTGTAATTAACGGGAGTCGGAAATACACGCCTAAATTGCTGCATGACATTATAAAAACCAAACAAAACATCCACAAGATATGCACCGAACCAAAAAAATTTACATTGCACATGCAATCAAAATTCTAAAATGCACGCAACTAAGCGTTGCATTTTTACTTACTAAACTACCTTTGAAAAGTGATCGATAACGCCCTGCAACCCATTATCAAAATATTCACCGCGGAAACTTACATCGTTTGCAAATTTTGGAAAAATGCTTTTGAGTCGTGGCGGAGACTTTAATCAAAATCATCGCACTGCAGTCGATTTTAACAAATGTGTTTTGTGGAGACAAAATTTTACGACACGTGATTCCCACTTCCGGAATAGTTATTAAATAAAGATTTTGCTCATTTATAGAACCGACTGAGATCTACCTGTTGATTCACAAATTCGTGGAAAAGCATATTGGTTATTGCTTTAATACGTAAATTTCATAATTTTTTTAAATCGAGAAAAATGTGAAATTAACACGAAAAGCGAAGAAAGTCAAAAATCGTCAAAAAGTTGGAAAATTTTTTATGTCTTGTCGTGCGCAGACTCAGTACCAGGTTCAATATTACTGAATTTGCAGCTGAAATGTGTGCTTTTTAGTGAACCTATCTATTGGCGGAGTATTTTTAATATCGAAGTTTTGTGAATGGATTGATGGGTTGGTTGCGTAAACAGAATGAAAAAGCACACTTTGCATCTATTTGCGGAAATACGCGTTTGGCATTAAAATGTACTGTAAAACCTCGATGGATGCATACTAAACTGTCCTTTTTATGTGTACATAAAATGGTAATTCAAAAATTGAAACGTGCATTTACGCGTTTGGCTTAGACCAGTATTGAATCTGCGCCCTTTGGTAGAGAATTAGTAATTTAGTCTGTAAAGTAAGTCGTTTGGGGAGTTCTGAAAGCAATGTATAATACAAAATATCCAACATTGGAATGCTGATGTAGACGGGACTGTATTATAGAGTCCTATAAAAGTTTAGGACTGAGGAATTATGTGGGGTGGATGTAATGAGACGAGTTTCATCAGTATTGCGGCGAAATAGTAAAAATTGTGAAATGACATTCAGGGGGTGAGTATCGATTATTTATGGCACTGCGACACGTGATGTTTCACAATGTAGATGTATTATCTTAAAAGGGTTGGGAAATAAGGTCGATGTCGATGGCGATGGCGAAATAAATAATTGTACTTTCTAGCGTATATTTGACGAATGTTTGGCAGTTTGGCGACGGTTATAATTAATTCAAGCGGCGTGGAATTAGTCTGGTTCCAGTTTGGATCCCAACCGCCCTAAAATTCGACAGTAAATAGTGGATTTTTATTTGTTCTCCCCCGTAATATTTATAGCAGGACAACGTGAAACTCTTTAAATATTTCATGTTTTGCGCTCCAGAATGCGTAGCAGTTGCACGGTTACCAACATAAAACTTTTTCATAAGTAACACGCTCGCGATATTTGCTTTGGGGAGGTTTATTGCACTTTTATTATGTGAAAATGAATGAACGTGCTCGAGCCAATAAAACGTCTTTAATAAAATTTCTAAATATATACATATTTGCTCGGCGTAAATTTTGTATTTACGCTTAGGTAACTTTATTTCAAGTTTGATGAACTCGCGCCTGCTTTTTGGTAGCAGGAAATTAAAGAATGAATTAATTACGCGATATCTGTTCGTCAAAGGACAAATTTAGCTTAATTACGTTGTTCTTTTGGAATTAAGCGAATATCAATATTTCAAGCTGAAAAGTCGGGAAAAAAGACAAACTGTAATAAATGGCTATATATTTTTCAGGCGCAGAAAATATATGAGTGTGAGTGTTAATGTGCTATTTGTGAGTTTTTCGAGTTTTTGACGTCAGCACGTGCATAGTAGTAGTTTTCAAGGATTGCGATGTTATCTTGTACGGTTGTAGGACGTGGTTGCACAGCTTTAGAGCAAATTCAAACTATGTTACTGCTCTCTTATCGGTGGATACATTGAAAAATCGTGCCTGAGCTACATCATTTCCGCCTCAATTTCTCTTACCTGCTCGCATAATTGGCGAATACCCTTCGGTCTACATTTGCGTTTATCACTTTAACCCTCGCCTGTATCTATACTAGTTCAATTATATTAATAATGCAGATGCCAGCTTTCAAAAGGTTTAATTCGGGTGGCGTGCGAGCATTGTCGGTGGCCTTTGGTCGTCCACGCGTACGTGAAGGAGGTTCGGAAGCTCGGAGGGAGCAAGACCGAGAAAGAAGGAGAAATGAGGTTATTTAAGCTTGCAAATTGCAGCGCAAACGGCCGGAAAATATGTCTAATTTCTAAATAGTATGTCGAGAAGTGAGGTTAAAGCGAAATGAAATTGCTCATTTAGCTTTTTGTAACGGTCGCATTATTTTAAATTTTAATTTTGCCGAGATTATAAAATAATTAGTATATATGGACTTACGATATTTCGCCGAAAGCGGCGAAGGCTTCCCTCAGCGTCTGCGTCTCTATTTCGGGGCTCAGGTCTCCGACGAAAATGTGGTGGTGCTCTGGAAAGAAAATTACATTAATTATTGAAGGACTAGAAGGCAGAAATGTACACAAAACTAGCAGGTCGCTCCGAGGTATAAATTAACTGGTAATCTGGTTTCAGAACGGTTTGAATCTGGACCGACCTGCAACACGCATCCTCGCCACGACCCCGCGAATTCCAACAAATTCCTTCTGGAGTTGTCGCATCAATTATTCCAACGGCTTCTAATTCTGCGATTACGCAATGTTTATGGTGCCGTCATCAATTAATCATTACTATTTATAAATTCAGGTGGATTCGCTTGTTTTTCGCAAAACACAATTAGGAATTCCCTCCCACTTGCTCGATGCTAAGGGTTCCAGTTCCTGCAGATGTTTATGATTACTCCCCCCACGGCTACCTTCAAAATTCATCGAGTTTTTATGCCAATCCACCCTAATTAAAATTCTCAGCTTTACTGCATATTCGGCTCATAAAAAAAATTTAGTTTCTCTCCAAAACTATACGGCTCCCTCTTCAGCGGCAATGATTTTTCTCGGGCTTATGTTTCGAGGGCGGACGAATCAGGGGGTTAAGTCGTAATTGTTGGGGCCAAGCACACCGGTATGAGAGACATTTCATTGAGACAAGAGCAACCGCAACTGAAGTCTCTGTTCGGGTTTTGTGATCTGATCGGAGGCGGTTTATCGATCTAGAGAGCAGCGAACTGCGAAGCGAGGATTATGCCAGGACAAGTTTATCCTTGCGACTGTCCGCCGTCACACATTCCCGAAACCTAAATAAAAATTAATTGGTATGAAAAATAACAAAACTGATTTCTTTCGATTCGATCTAATACCCTCTTCGATTTTTACTTTTCATAAATATTCACAACGTTTGCAATCGGGCTATTTTAGAATTCCTGTTTCTTTGGAAATGAATGTATTACCGGCCCGATTGAATCTGGAATTGACTTTTTTTCTAAAGACTTTTGCGGAAAACCACTTTTACTCCCGTTTAATTTGAATCTAAGCAACTTAATAAGTTCGAAAACAATTTTCTCTCACCGTGTCGATTAATTATCATTTTTTTTGTGTTAAAACTAGCGCTGACTATTGTTAACACTTAAAAACCTCCAGGCAACAGTTTTGTTGACGTTTCAATTATTTCAAATAATTAATTATTAATTTCAAACCGTATTTTGATAACTCACTCCGTCAACAATCAAATAATTGCCTCATGTCTATATATCGTCGAGAAATAAAACATACATCAACGTCAGTATCAATTGATTAACAATTGATCACCGAATAAATGATGCAGACGGAATTTTAAAATCGAACTTTCATTAAAAAAAAATTAATAAACAACAAGGCGAATAGTTGGTCGAACGAAAACAAAAACTGAAAATCGAAAGGAAGAAACAAGCTACTTAAATCCAGAATTATGCGGAAAACAACAAGAAAGTTCAAATTAAGTTTTGTCTTATCTCTTAATAACCCCTCAATGGAGGTTAAAGAATAGACTGCTTCCATTGCGTGACTGCCGGGCGATTTATAATAAAATTTTCAAATTCTGACAATGCTTCAGCTGGGAAGCAGAATGACGGGAAAACTGTGAAATTTAATATAAACTGACGTCACTATGAGATTTTTCAAAATTATACATTTTTGACGAAATCCTTTCACGTGAAAATTTTTTCTGTCCTTGACTTACATATTGAACAGTTTGTTGGCGCTTTTCACATCTTGATTTGGCTAAAATATTATAATCATTAAATATGTAACACGCATTTCGATATAATCTTTCATTATCACATTAATCAACGAGAGCTATTAATAACACGATTGGCGATACGAGATTTTCCGTTGAAGTTTTGTGTCTTTTTAGAGGTAGGTGTGGAGGTGATAAATTTCCAGATAAAATAAATTGTAAGTTTTGATTAGAAAACGAGATTATTCAGTCAACTCCGTAGTTTTGGTTTATTTATAACATTTCTGAAAAGGTCAATAGCTTTTCAACAATATTGTGTACACTGCCAGCTTGAAAAAATAAAATATGTTTTTTGTTTGCAAGTATAATAGGATTCATTTAATGTGGTCCTGTTGTTGTGCAAATTTTTTTGTTTTATTTTATTTTTTTGAGCTTTGCATGTTCATATTTGCGTTGATAAGATTACAGCAATGAATCATAGCTCACTTTTGCTGGTACTTTTCTGTTTTAATAAATTTGTTTATTTTTTCTAATCTTTTACTTCACGTGCTTCAAGACGAAGATGGAGGGAAGACGTGACTGACTTTAAAGTAAAAAAGGAGAAGCCATTAAAAGTGGGTGGAATTTTTTATATTCCCCTTGCGACGCTCTTTACGTAATTTGATATAATCAATTGATACAGGGAGTGTTTCAAAAGGACCACTTTAAGGTTTCACAGATATCTGTTGTTTTCGTTATACTTAAATGACATTGACGATTTATATTTCAACATTTTTTTTTTTTTATGATTTCATAATGTGAATGGCGTTTGTCGTCGATTGAAGAGGTTTTTGTTGGAATATAGGATAATTTAGTTGAAAACGTGTAAAGTATGATTGGAAGTCGTTAGTCGGACTTTGGTGGTAGGTGGCAATTCGTATCCTGCTGGTCGCTATTATAGTTGTCCGAATCATTACCAAGACCAAATCCTGAGGGTCAATTTGACATCATTACAAAATAGAGCTGACGGAAAATTCTCCAGCTGCGTGTTTTATTTGTTTCTTGCACAGGTATTAGAGTCGTATAGATTTCTTATTAGCGTAGCTTTTCCAGGATTCACGTCATTGATGTTTAATATAACAAAAGCTTGATTACTGTTATATTCCGTAATTTTCTAATGTTTCGGATACGATTAAATTTATTTCCATGGAACACAATCAACCGAGTTTCTTTTCAACGATAGATTAACTGTCTCAATTTATCCTTATTTTTATTGCCAGTTTCAAGTTTTTTTGGTTGCGAGAACGAGATAAATATTCGCGAACGCCTTCCACTTAACTTGTGCGATATTTGTCACCAAAAAGTTTTTACTGTAGATAAAATGAAACTATTTCCCAATAACTATCATTATAGTCCGTTATCCGGAAAATATTTGCTTTAGTTGCTTCCAATTGCTCCATTTTAATTGGACCATTAGTCATGAAGCAAATTTCGTTTTCCTATAACAAAACTTGTCGATCAGCTCGATAAATTACAACATAGACAATAGACTATACTGTACATTACGGAATTGACAAAGATTGATTGCCAAATTGACAACTATCTGCGAGGAAGTAATTGATTCGATTATTAAGAAATTTGTACATAAAGACAATCATTGTCCCTCAAAAACCGAGAAATTCACAACAAATGCAATAACTTTTATTACATTCGAACAACGACCTTGCAGTTCATTCTTGCGATTTCATTTATAACTAAAAATAACCGTCGCATTTGTATACTGCAATGCTTAATATATTACTGTTATGTCACACAAAATTTATAACACTAGATATCAAACTCGAATTTTGTTAAATATGCAAATGTAAGTCATGTTCGTAGTTTTTAGCTTATTATAATTTTTCATTGTATACAACATTTTTGACAGCTCTCCGGTTGCCGTCGAAAAAATATTAAATTTCGTTTCTTCTTGCTTGAAATTTGTTTATTTTTTACGAATACATTAATGCAATGTTGCAGAGATGTGTTATTTTAATATTAAAATTACGCGTATGTAACATTAAACAGGAAATAAATAGCTTTTGGCTCTTCGCAAAAAAGTCGAATGTTGTAGCATTGGTGTGTTTAGTTTGCGGTTACAGAAATACAACATTTTTATGTACGGTAATGTGTTGTATTGATTTCTGTGACGTATTGTGAGGAATTAAGATTAGAAAGATGCGAATCGGAGGGGCGTGAGGTTTTTGTGGTTGGTGGTCGCAGATGGAATAATTTGTGTAGTTGAAGTAAATTTGGCGGGTTTGTCGTTAAATCATCTTCGGGTTTACCGTTAAATCCGTTAATTCCAGATCTGGCTCTTAACTCTTATTCACTCCTCTGTGTCAACACGAAGATTAAGCTATTGCCGTCGAGCTTCGCATCTAAACAAATTGGGTTGTTTAATTCAATAATTTTGTCGCGAGGGGTTGTTTTTCGCGAAATAATTTAATCCGGCGTGCATGGTTGGTGATTGTGCGATTAATTCGTTCATTGTTAAGCAAGGTATGGTAATGAATGTTTTTAAATCAATACTGCATGCAAGGGTTTTCTTATATGCGGCAAATAAACAGGCAATTCCCTCGGCGACACATTTTAGCGAAACGTGTCCAGAAAATATATACAGGGTATTTGGGCGATGGAGTCGTTGCTGATATAGTAATTGGTGGGTCGTTGTCGTGTCCGCAAGCGTAAGGCTCGAATGGGTTCCAATATTTGAAATGTGAAGGAATCTTGTATGCAAAATTACATTCTGCTCTTCATTCTCTTTTCCCGGTTTTGTTCATTCGAGCCAGTTTCCTTTAATTCCAGAACAGTGGGCGCGTATTAATTCTTTGTTTTTAAAGAAAATGAAAAACGATTTCCGGCTAATTCTTGTAATTATGTGTTGTTTGTACATTAATTTTTGAAAATGCTCTTTTTATACGTAAGAAAGGAAATTTTATTAGGTTTTAATGAAAGTTTTGCTCCAACCGGGGACTCGGCTTTTCTTCCTAAATTATGTAATTCGCTAAATGAGGTTTAGAATTAAGGCAAGTCGCATTAGTTTTTACCCGTCGTATTTTCTTACTTTCGGGCCTTCATCTAGCTTCTCTCGACCGCAAAAAATTTAATTATTTAAATAACTTTATCCCCCATTAACTATCGCACATTCGAGTGAAAATTACCTAGCCGAACGGCAATCAGACGTCCCCCTCTATTAAAATTTCCGCCGAAAATCTCCATCGTTCTGTATTATGATTTTGTCATTGAATATTTGCTTCACTAGTCACAAATGCTGCGATCTTATCTGCCATAAAAATAAAGGAATACTTTATGCAAATCTCCCGAGAGAATTTTTCGTATAAATTTCCTTCAAATGCTTCTGGAAAACACACATTTTCGCAATAACTACACACCTAAAAAAATGTTATTATCGCAAAAAATTAAATCGATCGTAACTCCCTTTAATGCTCAAAATTCTTCTATGAATTTAATACTTACTTTCCCATGATAAAACACGACACACAACATAAAAAACCCCACGATTCTGCATGGCATTCGGAGAAACATTCATCAAAATTGTGGTTGATTATCGAAAGCTGGGCAAAAGTTTTTCCGCATAGTTTTTCGGCGAGTTAAACGGCCTAAATCAATGATAAACATCTCAACCGGGAGGGAACGAGCCGTTTTTACATGCATGTTTTGTATGCAATTTCGATTTCGACATAACAGGAACAAGGCTTCTAAAACCTGATGATATTTTCGCAAAAAATTCAAACGACGATGGTCCTCCCTTAACACCCAAAATATTCATATTCCCTCGACGCGACGAGATTTCTAGTGGGACTAAAACAGATTCTTTTCGAAAAATTCCACACAACAAACATGTTGTAAGCGTCAGAAATTAAATATTATTTACGACCATGGGTTCTATAATTAAATTCGATATTAATTTGCTGTTTTGTTAAAATTTTGAAAACGTACGCGTTGGTGGCTAATTGTGAATGATTTTAGCTTCTATAGCACGTTGTGTATGTCGATTGCTGCATTTTAATTCGAATAGGATGTGATCAATAAATAAATAATATGATTGATACGATCGTTGATTACTAGTGCAATCAATGGCTGCGCAAGTAATAATCATTTTCTATTTTGGTCGTTCCGAGTGTACCAAGATAGAAAAGAGCCACAAAAAAATAACGTGGAAGTCAACAATAAGTTTTGATCAGGATATAAGATTAATCAAACTTACTAACTTACGTTTATTTATAACACTCCATAAAATCAATAAGCTCCTGAATAATCTTGCAGACTTGATTAAAATAATTTTTTGTTACCAACAAGATTGATGTGGTTCTGGTCCTTCTTATTAAAAATAAATCGTGCATTCATAGTTTTAATATCAGGCGGTTGAAATTCGGTTTGACACTCGAAATTTTTTCAATTTACGGTTAATTTAGACGTTGATGAATTACGGGTGAAAACCGAATGACCCAATACGATGTTACAGTGTGTTCCGAAATTGTTTAAGAGCGCGATCGTTTTTCTGAGACGTTTGGTGTTTAGCAATATTGTATGCTTTATTGCAGCGTTTTTGCTGAGGGTCACAGAATTCATTTATAACGGTGCCGCTGGTCTTGGCTTCCTAAAAAATAAATCACTGCGTCAACTGTATTATTATAAAGAAATTAAATTGGTGATAACTTCCCTTAACGTCCAGGATGTTCATATTTCATTCTTCAATCAATTTCGTTTTTTGTGAGTTTTCCCCTGATATAACAAGATTTTCCCCTCACTTTGTTCGTTAAATATGACACAAAACATGCCGACAAAAAATAAACGTCAACACGTCTGAGCCGAATTCGGGCGGGTTCTGCATTCGCACGAAGGGACCTAGTGATCAGGAGTGGTGTTAATTATTGAGTTGTATTTTTCTCGTCGACTTTCTCCGGCGATGTTAAGCAGCAATTAAATTTCTGTCGAGCTTGCGTTGGGCAGTGTCGGAACGGCCCTGCATGCTGTGTATTAGGTTTATTTGTTCTGACTTGGTCTCGTATCGCAGACGACGACCGCTTTGGCGACGGCAGCCCAGAATGGGCACACAGCCAGACTACCGGACCAATCGTGTGGCATACATTAGAGATGTAGTATCTTTATATACGAGCAAAAGGAACAACTTTATAGATGCACTTAACTCCAACTTCAATTTATTTATTTTTTATAAGCCGACCCTTGACCCGACCGGCTTAATTAGCCAAGACGTCAAGCCGGCCGCAGCTCCCCATTATTAAAAATTTCAGCTCCACTGCGAGGAATGTCGAGAGATCTAATGAGCTTTTTTGTCCAGGAAGCGTGAGTGTAAGTGTTTTACAGTTAGCTTTGTTATCGACGTAAGTGATTTCCATTGCCTTCTGCGGAAGCTGGATTGCCAACCCCGCATACATAAACTGTGCGGTTTCCTCAATAAACTCAGCCCTTACTGTAAATCACCAATTATGAGTAAAACTCTTCCTGACGTTGGATTTCTCCAATCGATGACGTTAGCGTTGCTTATCTGTAACTCGCACACTCCTCTATTTTACATCGGACCCACAGGTAAACACGGAAAAATCAACATGAATTAAGTTTACGGATCCCATTTCGCCACAGATTGACTCAAAAATAAATAAATCATTTCCCTTTTCTTTGTTATCGTAGATTAAATCGAGAAACACCAACCCTTCCGCTAAACGACCTTTCTCATGAGCAATCGACCACCTTGAACAATACCAAATCGAAAATTGACACGTGTTCCGATTTCTACTTCCTCCAGACCAGACACCATTATCACGTCCAGCATAAAGAACTAATTAATGCCCAATATTATATCCATTTTCTCTTGCCCCCCAATCGACAAGTCATTCATTTCCAAATACGATTTCGTTCTGCGATCTTCTGTCTTTCAATCCAAATATTTGTCTGTTTGCTGGTATTCACTTTCGTCGATTTGATTCCATTTTTTTCGTTTGCCGTTTACATTTGACAATTTTTTCTTTGTCTTGTATAAGTCGTTGTCCGTTCTATTCATTAAATGGCGCAATTGTGATGGTTTTTCAGACAACATATTACATTTTAATTTCCCCTTGTTTTAGGGAGTTTTATCTTTTTTGAAATAAAATTTTGTACGACATTAAAGAACTGAGAACATTTTTGAGAAAAATGCAGGGGACGATTTAAAGTTAAAGCCGTGATTTTTTATAAACACTAATTTCATTCATAGAAATGAAATAATTGTCAATTTGACTTGGGTCTTGGATCTTATTTAATTTCAATTATTCTTAACAGAAAAAATTTAAATTTTTTTTCTGTTTATTAAATTTTTTAGTGTCAATAATCACAAAGTTTTTTAAAATTGGATTTATAAAATTCTGTTAACTAATGGTGTATAGACCAAAAGATCTTGTACCATTTTTAAAAAGCACATTGTAGTGTAAAACACTCTGTATAAGCTTTTATTGCTATTATTTATTACAGGTATGTATGTTTATACACTTGATAGTGATGTTGACAAGCCACGTGCAGCATATTTTTGAAATTCACAGTGTAAGTAGTGACAAATCGGTACAGCAATTAACATTGAAATGTTTGTTTTCTGAAGACAGAGACTTGATTTACCGGCTGACAAAGACATGAAAGTCTGCAGTTTTATAATGCAATGAGAGAAGTACATTAGAAGCAAACAGATATTTTAAGCAGTTTACTTGGAACTTTTAATTCTAAAGTCGAAGTTATTTTGTTTACCATTTATTTTTGGATGACCTCACTTTCGTTTTCAGATACTGAGTGTAAACGAAACATGGCCCATCCCCAGTCTTTTCTCAGCTTATTAAAATATTAAAACAAAATCCATTTATAAAGGCTCATCTTTTGGTGAACAAAATTACTGCATTTTTGGTTTCTTTCCTATTTTAATCGGAACATCTTAGTCTTTTTTTAATATCAAAAAGTGTTTGGAATTTTTAATTTTTAAGCAAGCGTGCTGTAAGTTGTATAAAATATTTTCTGATGACGAAAAAATAAATCCCAAACTAGCAATCTAAAATTTAAAAGATTACTCGTTGATTATTGATGTTAACTAAAATGTTGCATTATATCATCAAGAATATGAAAAATTACAAATTACCTTTAAAATCTGCCAGAAAATATATGAAAAAAGCCTGGAAGCCGGAGTATGTGGATTTTTAAATTCGGTGGATTTTTGATTTTTGTGGATCTTTGAAATTGATTTCATTTATTTAATCTGGGTGCAGAATCTGCACCTATATCAGCGCACTCGCATTATTTTGCAAACATTTTCATGTAAAATGATAATATGTAGGCAAGTTTGTAATTGAATTTGGAAAAACATAGAACTGTTTATTCATCTAAAAAACTATATAATAATTCTGAAAAGCATTAAATATATTCATAAAACTTATTTATTACGAAAGAATTTAAAAAAAAAAGCTTTAAGCTTTAACTGCGTTTCAAAATTAATTTTTTAGTGGAGATA
>QDEB01096875.1:311-17728 GCA_004193795.1 Asbolus verrucosus | reverse complement strand
TTTTTTACCCAGAGGGAAAAAATGCACATTAGTAAGTTAAGATATACAATAACACATAGTTGGTGACAATTTTAACTTGAGATATAATATAAATATAATATAAAAGGTAAATAATAAAGTTATATTTCCATTATTTTTATGATTCTATTTTAATTTTTTTTTATCTATAATATTCAAGAGAAGTAACAATGATTACATAATGCTTACTTCTCCTTTTTGTTGATGTACCCACACACTGATTGATGAAAAAAATGGAACAACTTACAACAAACTCAAAGACTTCGACATATCAATTGCTATCTAAACCAGGAATTGCATTATTACATCACATGCAGGGCTGCCATCGGATAAGATAACAGTGACAAACTACAATAACAATAATATTAACTTCATTAAAATATCAAATTGTGATGTTCACTCTAGCAGTATTTAGATTCAGACACAAACTTTTATTGTAGATACAGAGACATACATGATTTCGTTGGATTAAACTGACAACTCAATCGGTTCACACACTAATCATACATCCAAATTAACTGGAGCCCTTTTACAACATTACTCTATTAACACGGGCAAAGTTCTAAAATGTGGGTTAGGTAGGTACAGGCTGTTCAAATGTACTGACCCAAACTTCGCAATGAATCACTAATACCGGGTTTATACAGCAAGTAATTGAAGAAAAGTTCAGCATAGTGCTTCGCGTGTAAGCGTTTATACATGAAGTAATAAATTAAGAATTAAAAGTGAGATAAGAAAGTAAAGTAAAAATTCGTCAACTTTTATCTTTTCAAATTTACTTATTAGTTTATGGTGAAATGCGCATGCTCGAGTGACTTGTCATTCCTACTACTGTTGGTCAAATAATAATTTGAAAGTTATTATGTAACACTGCGCATGATTAAAGCACAAGCCATGATTAGTTATTTGCTATTTTCTTACTTTCTGTATAAACGTCAGTTGCTTTTTAATTTTTACTTTTGTTCCTTCCTTCACTTTTTTACTTTCTTTGTTAAATTATTTACTGTATAAACCCGCTAGTATTTTGATACTAACTGGCAAAGAAACTAATTACATTATAAATAATAAATAGTGGAAAAGGATAACGATTTCATCTAATCTTAGCGGTAACATTAAGCTATCAAATCAATTAATTTTAATAAAATGATGCCATTTTTCTTTTTAACTGGCAACATGTTCTATTGTATTTTCTAGTCTGCTGTTTCTTCTTTTTTGGTTCTATCTATAATTATCTATAATTAATTTTTTCCAACAAAATGTAGAGAATAACAATTCCACAGTGTTTCTTGCAAGTTGAAGGAAATGATGAAAAAGGATTGTTTTGAAAAACTCTTAAATATTAAATTAACTGTACACTATCAATTTTACAACCATGATATAAACATTTACTATACTTATAAACAGCGAATTAGGTTAAAAGCTTCCGCAAACGATATAAAAATTAAAAATTAAAAAAAATATAGATAGTATTAGTCAACTGGAAATAATAATAATGAATTGAAATATGAAAAAAAGTAACACTTTATAATAATTAATCACTGATGTTAGCACTTTAAATTATTATTTCGCTACAGCAGTGATTAATTCATTATTATAATTAAAATGAAGTAAAAGCTTGCAGCACAGACGGTCACAACACATTTCATTATATAATTCATTGCGAAAAAAGTTAACTTCTAAATACCCACTAACTTGCAGAATAAGACACCATCATCAATTTTTTATCACTCCAGCCCCGAACACACGGAAATTCGTTTCTGAGACATTATGACGGACTTCTAACACCTGTTTCTAAATGTAAGAGTGACTAGACGGCGTCTAATTTCCTATCCCACTTGTCAACCAGTCGAAGGGAAGCGGGGTATAAATGGTTGCTTATCTTCAAATACCGGACGTTCCCAAACAACGATAAAAACCGATCCAGATTTGGCAATGCAAAAGCGAACAATAAATTTCGATGTCGCGAGGTCTGAAACGAGTTTCCTTATATGGACCGAAACTAAAAAAGATTGAACCCGGCCTCTAATCTTTTAAATCGCTACTTTCGATTTTCGAGAATAGTTTGCTCGGTTTCAGACCGAAAAAAACACCGGGGAATGTTGTAACGACCACGGTTAATGGACCAATTAGTTACAATTTAAAGGAGGCATTTTGTAAGGCCTTCACACTTTTTTCGAATATCCAGTAACGATGCGCTTCACATGTGTTATTAATTATAATTTTTGGGTACCAACGGTTATGATACTAATTAAGTATGTCAGTGGCGTAACGGAGATGTTAACAAACTCTTGTAAGAATCGACGAGGTTGTGAAAAGCTGTCCGATCCCCTTACATCGATGCTGAATTATCGGTTGAGATGATAAAATAAAAATAAAATGGTAAACGCTATTAAAAGATATAAGTTAAACACAAGTGAAGATGATGGATGATTGTAGACATTTTATTAATGGCAGTGTTGAAGCTGAAAGGCGCTTTTTTAATTAGAAAATTCTTTTTGCTTCTTTCTTCTTTTTGAACTATTTTTTTCCACATGTATCATTCACAGGAATCTTAAAAATTAAAACTACATTCCTGCCTGCTATAATGCGCGAAAATTACCACAACAAACAATAAATTGTTTTTAAATTAATATGAAACTTTTCTGAAAAAATGAAATGTGTACCTCTCTCGATTTACAGAATATCTATTTATTTAATGGCTCAAAAAGGTAATCCATTGTCGAAAATTTGTACTGAACTGATTTAGTTCATTTATAAAACAGTAGCTTCAAAAGACTACTATTATGAGCAATCAGCATAAATTTACTAAATGACACTTTCTACCATCATTACCTAACATTCTACACTATTTCTGATGACTCAAATCGTAATCATTTCTGGAATGGAAAAAATTTTGGAAAAAAATTTGAGTAAACTTATTGACTTTTTCTGTCTCAAGAATATCTGAATAACTGTTTATTTTTCACATAATAAATATTTTCATTCATGGATATTTTCGTAACTCACTCAGTCCTTCGTTTTTGCTTTTCACACATAATATGCCAGCTAGATAGCCAGCCTCTCTACGTCCAACCGTCTTTTTCGATTTTTACTGTCCAACTCAAATACATTGAATTTTATATAAATCGCCGTATTCTGAAATACTGATCAAGTGAACAAACATCATAATTACATCGGTCTTATTAACTTAGTCAAAAATGTGAAAATCGCGATTAAATATTAGTCAATTTCTAGTACATAAAGAAAACAACTTCTGTCTACTTACCTCCCTGAATCCATAAAACTTCCGGTGTTTATTATAGGGTTGTAAAAATAAAACCTAATAAACGTAATGCAAACTTCCATATAGTTATATCTGCCACATGTTTGTTTCCTGGTCAATCCCGAAATTGATGGGGCATAAATAATGGTTCATGATTTGTAGCGATGAAGAGTCGAGATGATGTTAAAACAATGGTAAATTTTCAAGTTTTCATTCCGATTTGTAACTTTCTAAAGTGAGCTTCCAGACTGGAGCAATAATAAAGTTTAAATAGAAATTCTTCAAACTGCGCCAATTGATATAAAAATGAATTTATAATTTGAGTGGTTACAAATCTCTTTTATCAACAGGTTCTAAAAGGTTTTTCAGTAATAGCAATTCTACATTTATATTTTGCTAACTTTTATCTTCATTTTTATTCTTTCATTCACAAAGTATCGTCAACATACTGGAAAACATTCACTAAAGTTTTTCAAACTTTCTTATATCTTTACATATCTTTTATTTATTTTAACGTCTTCAAAACACAATTTTTCTTTCATGCATTTGTCCGTAAAAATATCAAACATCATTGTTGTACACCGTAATTTCAGTAACATTTATTTCCTTAGACGATAAACATCCCTAACTTCATGAATTTTCCACTGAGAATCTCAGTGTAAATATGTGATCAATACATCCCCAATTTGGAATAAAATCCACTTAAACATTCGCAATTTAGAATTCAGTTCTTTATGTAACTACTTCATTCAGTAATTTGCTGAAAACTTTTTCTGCTCCACTTACAAACTTCTCTTAAAAAGGACAGTTATTCCCATTTTACAGTCAACAAACACATCTGCACACACATCGATAAAATTGCACAGCCGTTCTGCCACTGTTACATGTTTTGATTCTGAAGTTACCAGTTACCTGCACTAAAATGCGCAAATTCAGTTTTAAAAAATGATTCCTAATTTTGTTTGAACTCAAATTCAAGGGATTACAACTCACAAAATTATGTTTCTAAAATGTATTCAAGTTTTTAAAATTTGGAAATGTTCCGAATTTAAAATAAAATAACTTGATAATGAGAAAAGGTGTAACAATTTTCAACTATTTTAATATCTAAAAATATCAAAACAAACTGTATCGTTTGAACTGTATCGTTTGAATAATATTAGTGAACTAATTTCTAATTAATATATTATGACGTTGTTGATTACGTATACAATGTAAGTGAAAGATAATCATTGCAAGGGTGAATTTGATCCACTGAAGACTAATTTGTGAAACCAAATACTCTCTAATGGAACAGTTTCAAGGGATAAGGAGAGATAAATGAGATTCGAAGAGGTACATACTTCGTAAAATATTCACAGTATTTTACATTTGTTTATTTAGATAAAATAAAAAATCCACAAAACTTCCTCCGTTTAGTTTCCATTATTTTGATGATGAATCCATAAAATTTCGGTGTGATTCTTTAAAAAAAAAACTTAACAGAAAAAAGTGATCTTCTCTTTAACACATTAAGATGGATATAAAATTTCGTTCTTTTCAACTAACTACCGTCAAAGGGATTAACAAACTAAAAAATGTCATCAAGTAAACTGGTAAGCTAGGAATACCGAAGAAATCTAAAATCTGGATTCTAATAACAATAATCGGCTGATTCCTAGGAACTAACGAGCTAAATGTTTACAAATTTTCGTTCTGCTCACTCAAACATTTTCCAAAAAATCAATGCCTGTCTGTCTGTCTTGACTCAAATAATCTGGAAATTATGTGAACGGATACGCAATACTTGTTACACCTTTCTGCTAGATAATGTTTTTCAATATTTTTCTTCGTCTTTCATGTGGGACACATTTCATATATACAAGTTCCTAAATTCCAGTGACCTTGCAGTTAATTGTGTAATTGAAGCTGTGCTGTCTGTGCGATCATTATATTATCATTATTTATAAAAAGAGCCTTTTTTTAAAAGTATTATATATAATGTTAGTTTACTATAAAACTCAAAACTGCTCTTTGATCTAATAACATACAAAGTAATTATATTTTAACTAAAAATTAAGACTCACTGTGCTACCAAAATATTTGCGTTGCTGAAATTTCCATTTAATGTATGACGAAGGTCATACAGATCAAAATCGGCCTAAAAAAGGCAATACATTTTTGATTATTATTAAAATAATGAACAGAATTTCTAAGCAAATACGTTTACAAATCTTTTTTTGATTCATTCTCAATTCAAAATCTGCATCCATTTTTGTTAAGAAAGAACTAAATAAACTAAGAGGATAAAGGAAAAAAGCTTTATGGAACTGTGCATTAGCATTTTATTAGTAATATATTTTTTTATTTGCTAGGGGGGATTATACCATTATATAAGTGTATTCAGTTTTTATTCCTATACTGTTATGTGGACTGAATAAAATATGTTTCAAATCTCAAAATTTTTGCTCAAACTGCTTAAACTGTCTCCAATCCAACTCCAACTCTACAATTATATTTTAAAATTGATACCTCGGAACGTTGATTAATAAATGAAATAATTGTTGCTTTCGACTTCAATTAAGTTTTCATAATTTGGTAATTCAAAATCGTTTGTCACTGATGCGTCAAATAATTCTTTTTTGAAAAAATAATACGAGGTATACGGATTTATATTTCATTCAATGTTGTGAAAAGTAATGGCATTTTTTCTTGTTTCATTGTAACATAAATGTAAGAATCATAACCTCTAAAAAAGAAAGCGACAGATATAAATCAGCGGATCTAATTTAGCACCGTTTATTGTATAAACTCTCCATATTGTGGGTGTATGCATGATGCTCTAAAACGGTCGACACATCCAGATATGAGTGAGTATAAAGCGACATTTTTCCCTTACATTTTACATATGAAAGAAAATACAGCGCGGAAAAGACCGGGAATGTAAATAACATGTGTGAGCACAATATACATATAAAAAAGATACTATTGAAGTAAATAAAGTGGAACCAAAGACAAAGGAAAAATCCCTGCAAATAACATCGGCGAAAAAAATCAAATTTCGAATCCCTCCCATTACCATGTCCTAATTATAATGATTCCCATGTTTAGTTCCGTCATTGTTATACAAACATGGCAACGATTGTGTTTGGTTGCTGAAGCAAACAATAGGTATTATTTGTAAGACCAAAGGGCATCGCGCATCGAAACACGTGCCGTCCACGTGACTTGACATCAGCGCCTTTCAGCGGGTTCCATCATAATTGTCAACACACGTTCAGACAACCATCAAGTTTATTTGATTGAACTGGATGTTGACGCTTTAATTGGGTTTTGATTTGAACACCACCGAAAAAATTTTGTGGCGTTTGCTGCATCAACTCTCGCTCGTCGAAGTCTCGTTTCCGGCATTAACCTTCTGTTTAATTTTATACTGAGGAAGTTCCATCTAGTTGAACAGACAATAAAACGCGCCTTGCTAGCCATTAACGTCGAATTCTTGTAATGTTTGCTCGTAAAAATGATACTAAATCATACATACACACTGTGTGTAGTCCTAGGTCAATGTAAATATTCACTCATCATGTGTTTGCCCGGATTTAATCAGAACAGCTACTGGGACTCTTAACCTCAAAGGAAATTAAATCCAGCTAGTCCAATCAAAACTCGATAGAATATTCACGTCAATCTTTAATTTACTCTAATCAAATTTCGATACGGTCAGATCAAAAACGATTGATCATGGGTGTTAGAGAACTTAATGGATTTTCTCAGGAAGCAGGCCAATTAGACGTCTTACAAAATTAATTAGAATAAGTTACTTATGAAATTAATTAAAGAAAAGCTTCGGTAATGGGGGAAAGACATGAAAGTAAACGGAATGCGAAGCGGAACTGGAACTGTGATTAGCGAAAAAAATTATCAGGCAGCTTCAAATACGCCTCCCATTATTATTTAAGAATAATTTAAAGATTTTTCGATATCACTTTTTTATGTTGTTATTATCAGATACGATATTTTATTGAAATTAGAAGTTTACGATCATCGTAAATACGAAGTCACAAACATGTTTACTTAGCAATGGAATGTTGACCTTTGAAAAATATAAGCAAAATGCTTTCCTCACAAGAAAAGCGAAAGATATGATTTTCAAAGATATGTCAGATTCAATTTATGGTACATAAACATAATGTGGTAACCACAAAATGAAAAATACACATCGTTTGTTAAAAATATTCAAAGCAAATTCACCAAATATCCCAAGTATAAAATGGATGCTGTTTATCATGTCGGAAGAATTGATTATTTAACATTGTTAAACAGATTCTCATTTATCAACTTTGAAAGTATAAGGAAAGCCTTCTTGTATACAAGGTTGTTTATTTTTCATAGGAATAATTTGATTTGGTCTGCCTTTGCGTAAACATTGCATTAGGACCACACAAATGTCAGAAGAGAGGTACACAAAACTAATGACGTAATCACTTACACATTCTGAATAACCTATAGGTCTAAGAGACACGACCAAACAACATAAAAAATTGTTGCGAGTTCAGAACATATTTCCTACTCTTTGGTTTTTCTGTATTCTCGTTGCTCTAAGATTGTTCAATAAATCTTATTTTCCCAAAATTTTCCCTCTTACGATTTCTTTAATTTCTTGCCTTATTTCTGCCTTTGTTGTTCGTTTCTTTCAAGAATCCATTATGTCCCATGACTGATTTAATCAACTTAATCAACTTCGATTTTTGTAATTATCTAAAAATATTTAATACTCCCTCTTGCAACTAAAAGTTTTTCTCTGGCTACGTATCTGTTTTTTTATTATTATTATCTTAAAAAGTTGGACATCAAAATTGAGAGCACATATCTATTGACTTAAAAATCAATCATTTTTGTCTTTTTCATTACTTCAGTCTTGACCTTTTATTCGATTTTTTAATTGCAATATGTACCTTGTAACAATTTTATTACGTCTTTCACTTTCGAATAATTTTTTCATTCAATGTACTATTGTTATACTGACAGTAAAATCAAAGCTTTTAAACCAATATGCACCACCCGTATGCTTTTACTTTCAATTTGTTTAGTCTTTTGTTAACCCGAAAATTACGTGCCCTATTAGCGAGCAACTTTGTGTATTGTAGAAACATTATTTTGGTGTTAAGAAGTAATTAGTTGACACTTTTATTAAAATACTCAATAAATGGCGCTATTTTTTAAAAATCATGAGATTTACTTTTTTATATTTCTATACGCCTGAGGATCCTATTGAACTGTTCGTCTGTCAGTCTGTCGACATTTTTTTAATTTACTTTAACTTCGGAATTATTTGATGAATCAAAACCATATATTAGTATCAAGGATGCATAACTACGCCTATTTTTTCATTAAAATAGTAAAATCCCATATTTCTGTAATAATTTCTATAATAACATTTTTTTTACATTTTCTTTACATGTTTGTTTCTTAACCATTAAAAACACGTTATATTAGTACCAAGAAGAAATTAATTCATACTTTTTTTTTAATATTCGATGGAAGGTGCTACATTTTTGGAACAATTACTTATTTATTATGGTTTGACGTATACTGCAAATATTTAATCTCAAAATTCTTTACGTCATTCTCTTCAATTTAACTTTCTTATCTTTTGAAAGATATGTGTTCAATTATAGTGAAGTCAGAAGCGTTAAACAATATGTACATTGTCACAGTTTGTAACATTCACGTAGACAAACATACGAAAACAAAAAAAACGCAAATAAAGCCTTCGTGAGTATTTTTATCCATGTTCACAATGCTGTGCTAGTTACAAAGTCAAAAGAAATGGTACAAGATTGATCGTAAAACATGAGCGAAGGGATGGAAAGAATAAGAATGAATACAAATTGTGGACTACACGAAAGTTATGATAATAGAAACAGGAGGCAAGAACTGATATGAGATTGTTATTACCGGAAAAGTTTTAAAGCATGCAGATGAATTTGTGTTATCCGAATTTAACAAAAATTTTGCAAAAACGAACAGTTGGATCCTGAAATTGACAAGTGGAAAAATTAGTGTTATGAAAGTGAACTACAGGTTTAGATAGAACAGCATAATTATCGATTTAAGTTGTATGAAATGTCAAGAAATGTTTGCAATTAAACTACAAAAAACTGATATTCACTAAAATAAGTAACAGATCAAGTGCGAATTTGCTCTAGTAGTTTGTAAATGAGCTGGCACAATGGTATAAGGGTGCAACTGGGGGAAAGAAAGGGAAGGTAGATAAAAGAATAATTTAAATATTTGAAACAATTTATAAAATGACAATGTACATTTCCAATAAATCGACATAATAAGAACTCCGAAATAATTACAACATGAAGACATATTTTATCAAATGCAACTGATTCGTATGGGCATTTCACAATTTATGTCATTTTTATGATCACTGTCCTTGACGGAATAGTATTTCAATAATGTTTGAGAATAACAACTAGTGTGTGCTTTAATGGTTCAGCATCGTAATATAACGTAATTATTACACTGTTGTCACCCTGACGATAAAAAAAAAATCTATCATCAAGCATTTTTTATCTTTGATTAAATTATGATCATCATAACGCAACAACGAAGAACTCAAATATCCATTCTCTAATAAATTAAAAATCAATAGATACTATAATAAAAGCTGTAGAACTGCTACAAAGCAGCATCGGTACAAATTAAATAAATTACGAATTTCATTAATGGTAATGGTAGTACCCAATTTAAGTGCTTTCTCCACTGAATGATGATTAATTCGATAAATTTGTATTACTGAATTATGCATTAATGCTACAGCAGACAGACGGTCGGGATTTTTTCAATCATGATGACGTTTAAAGCGACCCATGAAACCGCCCGCCGAGCTGGAACGCATTTATTGATAAGATCAGTATTGAAGTTGAACCCATTCAGAGATGACTTGACTGTCATGGCTTTGAGTAGCCTCATTCAGTAGTCCTATGGCACTAGACATGATATTGACCAAACGGCACATTATTCTGCAGACAAACCACCACAAGTCGTTTCATTGATTAATTATTAAAAGACCGCACAGAATTCCAACCACCGTGAGAGCGTTTCTGCACCTCAACAGGAAGAGATCCAATAAAATGACATACGTTAGTAATTAAAATTGTTTATTATCTCAAGATTCTGACTAAGTAACTCGGTTAAAATAGAAAATGTGTTTCCTCGGCTGATAAGCTGTCGTATGCGTGGAATTTCTAGATCAGTCTGCCTCTATAAATTTCGTTCTTTGCTATGTGCCTGGAATTTATCACATTATAATTTACGCAACTGCTAATTGTCGACGTCTTTGTTTCTTATTTATAGCAGCGGAATCTGAGTCGTTATTAAAAAAAGGAAATTATTTCATTTAATTGTTTATTATAAAGATCTAAGGTGCGCCTCGCTTGAAGCTCTCCAGTTATGAATTCGAGTACAAAAAGCAATCTTCATCTCCAGTACTTTTCTTGCTATTTAAATTATTTACCTGCGTAACATAATTCAATCATTATCGTCTGGTCGATATCATTAATATTGACAATTAACGATTCCTCAGCGGTACTTTAATGTTGTCTAAACAAATTCAGTTTGAAAGTCAACATAATAAATTAAATAAACACGAATTCCTCGTCCATATTGAGGATAAAGAAATATACATAAATAAATACGAAATTTGTACCGCAGTAACCGAAAGTAATAATTATTCAGTATTCACTTCGTTTTGATATTTCAGTCATAATATTATTAGTAAAGGTTTATTTGTCCGATGTCTATTACGGACGTATTTGTTGATACAAGAAAGCTTTCACGTTTAATTCGCTTTTAACTAAATGTCTTGGCTGTTTATATTGCACAATAATTAAATGTGCACATGCATTTAAACGTCGGAAAGGTCAAAACAAATAGAAACAATAAGAAATTGAGGATAATTATTCGAGGGACTCTTGAATAATTACATTATCAAAGAAAAATTCGGCGCACTGCTCTGAAATACGGTAATTAAATAAACAAACTCCAATTTCGAGATTTTTTCCTACTTGCAAAATCCCTTGAGGAACTTGGAGGAACGGAAGGAAGTGAAACCGACATTTTTAATTTAGTGGAAGTAAAATATCACCGGTCGATTTTTCGTTTTTACATGCAATATGCTTTTCTAATTTAATTTCTGTTATGGGACTATGTCAGCCGTCAAGATTTACAGAGAATAACCTAATAAATAATTTTCCGGATTTTGCATTTTTCATATTAATACACATAAAAGAGACCGTTGGGGAATAACGCTGAATTTTCCGCTTTCAGTCTGACATTGTTTTTGAATAAAGCTTTTTAAGAGTTGCCATACCAACAATCAATGACATCGAAAGCTTGTTCAGATGAAATAAATTACGTGCCGAAAAAAACATGAGGTACTAAATAAATCTATGTATTTAGAAACACACATAAGTACATTTATCACATTGCACGAACACTTAAATCCGGCAGATTTGCGTAGATAAAACACTTTACAAAGTATTCTTGGAAAAAAAGAAAAACGAAAATATGTTAAATTTTACAACAATGAAACAGGAATCGTTATAATATAGATTATACCAAATTGCTAGTAAAATTGCCACATTTTCAAAAATTTCAACAACATCATTTTAATTTACTAAAAATCCTTAAAGCATTCCAGAAGAGTGTCGAGAACGAGTTTTGAACTCCAGATTGTTTAGCTGTTTAATTACAGCCATAAATTTTGAGAATGATAAAACAATAGCACTTAAACAAAACCTGTCATTCGTTAAACAAACATAATTATTTTAATACCATTCACCAAGACAATTTTAACACAACACTAACAAGCAATAACATATAATTTATGACAGAAAACTTGTCTTATAGTATCGATTTACCATACACTGAAAACCAAAAATAATTGTATTCCGACAGTTTGGAGAGTAGATAAAATGAACGTTAAAATGACCCTTTATGAGCATCACTGCTTTTCATTTCCAGAATTTAGTTTTAAAGACTCGTTCATTATTAATATTGTGGTTCGATGTTTAGTAAAGTTTACTATTACAGACACTGTATTTACAAGTAACACATGACCAAAGCTCAACGTTCGGGAAAAGGATAAAGTAATATATCATGATAATTGTACTGTAAATGAAACTTTCACTTGGCTGCTATAATGTTTGTTTTTCAGACTAAACCCAATAATGTGTCATATTTCACTAGTTTGTTGTTTACGTCAATGATAACTTTTCTCTTGTTGTTAGTACTGGCACTGTTAGCGTTGAAACTGATGTCAGATCTGACCTTAAAATAGAATATAAACAATAAACCTTAATAACGACATCACAAATTAGTTTGATAGAGTAATAAATTTGTTTCTCATACAATTAACAATGGTTGGTTTCATAATAAGCAAAGGGATTTTTAGATGAAAAAGATAATATTGATCACTAACACCACACGGAAATGTGGTGGTGAATAATGTTATTCGGGTTCCGTTTCATGAATTTCATTTATTTACTAAAAATAGTATTTTATAAAAAAAATAAATGGGTCTGCCGCATGTGAAAACGCAGTATTGTGTAAAATTACGAACGAAACATTTACTTACTCTTTTAATTTTTTTCTAGCTTTTTTCTAACAACTTCAAATTACAGTCTTCATAATTTCAATCTTCGCGTGCACATAAGACTGTTTATGAAGAAAATATAGTTTATTTCGTTGGGTGAATGATTATATTAACGCATAGGTGGCAACAAATGGGTGAATTTAACTGTGTACTGCACTTCCTACTCCGTATATAAAATAAATAACGAAACAGATTATAATTAAAATACACTTTTTATAACAAGTTGGCTTAAAGGCCCAACATGATTTTGCTGAAATATTCCGTAGAGCTATAAACAACAAAAAACTTTATTAGTAAGATGATAAAAGTCCCTCCTACTTTGAAAAGCACACCGAAATGTTTCTCATTTAATTCTGCAGTCAAAATAGAAAACAAAAAAAACTTTAGATGAGAATTTGCCTTTTTATGCGCAGTTAAATAGATTATGTNNACGTTGATATATGTACCTACAGACTGCACAACGCAATCTGTGACAAGGGCTCATTGTAAATTTTTTCTGATCATAAATATAGTCGTAACAAACGTAAACAGTCGTAAATTCCCGTTTTAAATGCAGAATGGTTGAATTGGAAATCTGGCTGGAAACAATCTGATGGTATAAGTTTCATGGATACCGCCTTCAGTAACTGAGTTTTGGGACTTCCCATTCGATTAATTTTTTAGTTGTGTACTATTTGCCAGTTTTAATTAAACCGATACTTTGATCGATTAATTAGGTATAAGGATCAGGTTCTACCTGTTTAGTATGGTGTATTTTATGTAAATTATACAGAGTGATTCACCGGAAGGATGCACATGCAGGAATGAGAATCGCATGGAAAATAAATAGGTCCCACAAATACGCGAAAATATCCCGCGTTACCTCTAATTAAAGAAAAAAAAGGCCGCATTGAAAACATAAAAATATCTTGGTAAATTCCACACGAGAATAAAGATTTCATTCTTAATTATTACGAGTCCGGCCGTAGAACAGAATTCCATACATTTAATCCTTTCGAGCTCGACGTCCACTGCAATCAAGATAACACACAGTTACCTCGTGATTTGTATCTCATATGGGATGGGCGAAAATATTCCAGTTGCTATAACTTTTAAAATTATTTCCTCTGACGATAAAAAATGTAATAAATTCAAAGATTATTAAACAGATATTGTTAGGTAATACTGAATTTTTCCGTCGTATCGACAAATAAATAAAATTCATGGTTTCATTTATTCGTTACATTTTTTAAATCAGGTTAAACACGGAGGTTTCGTCTTATAAACAACTGTAAACGAATTTGAGGGAAGTTTTTTTATTCACTTTAGAAAAAACTTCAATAACTATTCCTGTAAACTCATTTACATTTTTTAAAATATTCGCATCTTTCTGTAAAAGTTTTTTCAAAAAATGCAGAATCTGGGATATTTTTCAACAATTTTACATTTACCAATTACACAGTGAAGTGTTTTTCCGAAAATGCACGCAAGATTTGATTAGCAGTTTCAATAAAAGTCGAAAACTAAATACAATTTTAAAAATAAACTTATTTATTCAGTGCCTTTTGGATCTTTTCTATAAAACACTTACTTTGCTGTTTTCAATGAGTTTTGAACGCACATTTTTCAAAAACATTTGGCATCATTTAGAAGCAAATAATTTAAAAATTTCAAATTAAAGATTTTTTTAAAACGGTTGGAAACTATTAGCCACATTAACAGTTTTTTAGAATACAACGGGTTTTTATAAAGGTAAACTCACTGTTCAATTAACTGTTATCTGATGTATTTTGTTTATAACTGATCTGATTCGATAAACAGTAAACTGATACGTTCTTAACATTGTTTTTTAAAAAAATTTACATAAAGTTATACCAAAGTCAACATATTCACAGTGTTTTGGAAATGGATGGCAACAACTGCATTACCAAAATTTGTTTCAACAATTTTTGATAGTTCCATCAAATTCTTGAAACATTCTCTTTATTCTTAGACTTAGAATTGTAAAAGAATAAAATTTTGTGAACTTACCACTTTCATTATGTAAGGAAAATTGTACCTTTTATAAATGTGAAAATGTGCTGACTTGTAGTAGAAAATAGTGGTAATACAATGTACATTAGCTGTGTTCATTTAACCGTTGTGTTAAAGTGTTGAATAGTCGATAATCCACGAAAGTTTCATTTTATTCTAGAAAAGTAATAACTTTGAAGTTTACACTCTTTTTACTATTTCATTTAATCAGAGTTTCTTAAGTTCTTAATACTGTATGATAGGTCTTATTACCTATAGTATTTCAATTAAATTAAGACACAACATAAACGTAGAGCTAGTATGTGTATGCTACAATGTGTTCTCTTCTATTTTGAAACAAATCTTTTCTCATGAAACACTACAAAAGGTTACATGTTTTGATTGAATATAATTGTTGCAGATAATCAGTGTCATGAAGTAAACCTGAAAAAATAGACAATCACTATGGTTTCACATGCAACAGCGAACGATGTGGACTCTAATAAGTTTTTTATTTTCATTTATTTATGTTTTTTGTATCTATTCCACAATAAACTTTCATTCGGATTTTTAAAAAGCAGCGAAATATTGAAACATTCTTTATTTTATTTACCAAATTTCTGATGTCCCTCGCAAAACCAGGAGTTGTTTCAATTTTGCGTACCATGTAAGCTTTTCTTAAAATTTCAAATGTACATTTAAAATGTAAAGCAAAAAAATGGTTTTTGCATGTGAAAAAATGCTCTTTTACTGGTTTATTAGTGTCCACTTCTTTTGCAGGAGACTGCACAATATGCATTTCGGTCATCTTGTACAGCAAACGTCTCTAAAACTCTTCTGATCTCGATAAAATTGTTCACATCGCCGATTCGATAATACGTTAGATCATAATTATTTCAAAATGAATTTTAATCATTAACACGAGTTGCTGCCTTCTGAATTTGAAGTTCGGTGTAAAAAATACCGATGCAACGGCAAATTAAAAAAGCAAAAAAGCTCATCTCATCCCTTTTTTCCCATGGATTTCACAAAGAACGAGCGGACCTCCGAACGCAATAAATCGAAAGATTAAACAGTAGACACCGTCTGGCGTTATGTTTTTATTAATGAATTAATATCAGGACACGGATACGACAGCTTCGGACTGAGCGGCTCAGGACGTCTTCCGAAACGATTAAATCAGTTAATTATGATTGATTAAAATGAATTCGTTGGAGGGACGAGTTCTGATTTTGCGTAGGTATTATTTAACGGGCGATGATCCTGAGGGCACGACATTATCTAACGGAAGTTGATGAGTTAGTTACCTTCTTCGAAGACGCAGCCCTCCGTCAGTCGCAGTAATTTCCCTCAATTAACAAGCACCAAACCAGAACACGTATTTCGGGTGAAAAAATCACATCACTATCCGAGCAATTAGTCTTGACGAGAGATAAATGCGCTCCCGAAACACATGTCTCGCATGTGCAAGACGAAGCCGTAAGCACGAAGCGAGCGGACGGACAGCACGATGGTTGCTGCGAGCCTCCTCGACCGGCGTATCGAAAGGGCGCAACCGTATTGTTTACTGGCTGGTAGGCACATGGAGCTCCGGCAGACTCCCGTAGGTGCACCGACGACTGACGGAGAACTTTCGTTCGGAGGACCCCTATTATTCCGCTCCTTTTGTGTCCCCGACGTATTCCATATTCATTGCACGCGCACCGAGAGTTTTTGTTAAATGCCGAATGTTTTAATATACTTCAGGCAGATTTCAGGATTATTAATCTCGGCCCTGCGCCGCAACAAAAAAGACGAGAAACCAGGCCGGGTTATTGTCTTTTTTCGGAACAATTGCTCGCCCGACGAAAACAATCGCACAACTGAAAAACCGCCAACACTGATCTTACATAATGCAGGAAGACGGATGTGTTTTCGAGTTGTTTTGTTCTTATCAATCTCGAGAAGTCCGAAAAAGCTGAAAAATTGGTCGAGGCGAATGCTACCCGATATGAACACGACATTAACTTCTGCGTCTCCGCGTACAAGATACATTTTATTTTTGTTTCATTTGTGGCGTACACATCTGCTACTAAATATATACCAAATAATAGGAATGATAAAAAAAAATACAAAATACTTGTGTAATAATTATGTGGAAAAACATTACACCCACGGGTATAATTTTTAATGAACAAACGACACATTTGAGTCTTAAGAACATATTTTTGTAATATAAACTGAAATAACAATAATACATTGCTCATCATAAGAGGCTTAACAAAAATACCTGTCATCTCTGTTCCTTACTTTTGTCTCATCATATTTCTTCTACCTTTTACGTATCCTAAATACCGTGCGATCGAAAAANNTTAAATGCACGGCTTGCTTTGATTCTTTTTTTTTTCGATCGCACGGTATTATATCCCTTTCTTAAATAATAACAAAATCAATTATTGATACTTTTTATTTCCTTCGCCTAAGCTAAAGGGGAGTAATGTAATCGAATAAAATTGATCA
>QDEB01096849.1:6065-26605 GCA_004193795.1 Asbolus verrucosus | reverse complement strand
AATTACAAAAATGTCAAAAGTTACCATACAATCGTACATTTTAATACAACAGTAACTAAGCTGAAATGAATCATAGAAAAGGTACTAAAGAGAAAAGCACTTCAAAAAGAAGAGGTTGTATGACAACATTGATAACACCTGACGGTACAAATTAGACGAACAGTAGTCGAATTTTGGTTTGAACAAGAAACAATCAGCAACTTTTGACATTTTTGTAATTGTGTATATCATTTTATTCGAGCATAAAAATGTAAAAATGTGAAAAACTGTTGAAAATGGGGGTATGTGTTCATTAAAAAGCAACTAAAAAACTAACCATTCTATTTAAAAAAAAGGCTTATGATGTCGCATATAGGTATAGCAACTTAAAAACAGCGGAATTTTAAATAAAAATTTACTTGTTTTAGCGTTTTATACAAATATCACTCGTTTTGAAATTACTGAATTTATTGCATAAGTAGTTTTCACACTGTATATTTTGTAAATTCATAACATCGAAACGTAATAAAATTTTTGAAAAATATTTTTACTATAATTATCGTTCTGTTTTTATTCGTAAGTGCAAAGTCAAAATGTAACAAATGTTGAACGTTTACCTCGACGACAGAATTTCGGAAATTAATACACATAACTCTGACAACACATCAGATATCGTTATATGTGAAAAGCAGGTGAAATATATCTTTACTTAATAGCTACGAACGTAGTTATCGATTGCATTTTTATAATAATGTCATTTCTCGTTCTTTTTTTATTACATACCAGGGAAACTTTTTATGAATTTCGAAAAAAGAATTATTGTATTCGCGTAATTTTCAAAAAAAAAAAACAGTTCTCATTATAATAATTTTTTTAAGTTTACTTTTTTGATGACTTGAAAAAATCGTTCCTAAACATTCAGAATATGCTAAATTTTTTAAATGGAAAATAATGACATTTTACACATCGAATATTTGGAGAAAAATAAAAAATGTCTTTAACAAGCACTTGTAACAGTTAGTTCTATCTAGGTTTACATAATATTCGTCTAAAATTATAACAAATTATCGATTTGTTTAGAATAGATAGACTACTTTAGTTTCAGTCCTTCGGTAAGTACAAATGTGCTTGTGAACACGTCATTAGTTAAATAGTTAAACATATACAAGAACAAACATATCTATTTACAATTTTGACAAACCAAACAATCAAAGAAACAGATAAGGTAACAAAGTGGCTGTGATTGAACGTTGTAGTATTGTAATATTGGGTAAGAACATACAAATGAAGATAAAGAAAAATAATTTACTTAAACCTACTTGCTGTCAACGAGTTCAGGTGTTTTCCCCTACTGTCTTCATAAATTACAAAAAAAAAACTGAGATTTGGCAGATCCAATATGTTTGTTAGACCTCACAGTTTCGCTGTATCTTTATTTTCTTTTGACTTGACTTCAATTTGGTTTGTCAAATGTAACAGCCAGTGTATTTTTATATAATTTGAATCCGGGTAGTATTCCGAGCACTTTCGATTTCATAAAATGTTCAAGAAAATTCTAGCTCTCAGACCTTTATCAAGATTTCAAAAGTTCTACATTTAAATAAACCAAATTGGATTCATTTACGGAGAAACGAAAAGTACAAGGAAATTGTTGCTTATATTACACAATAAAGGTTAACGAGTGTGTGTGTATTATGTGGCAAATTTTAAGCTTCTAGTTTAAGAAATGACGGGATTAATAGTGTAACTGAACTCACATAAATATTAAAGATACAGTGTAAAATTGTATTAAAAAATTTTTAGAAGGTACATTCTTTTGAGCGATTAATTAAATGCTTGCATTCGCCTACATTTACTATTTAATTAGTTTGTTTTTTAATGTAATTTTTAAAAAATAATTATCTTATGTTGTCAATGGCAAGTTAATTCTCTACCTACATTTAAGACAACTGCTATTTTTTCTAAATAAGTGATTGGTTTAGTTGTCAATAATCGATAAAGACTTTAACATCATATTTGTGTTAATTTATAGCCAACATTACCGTTTTTACCAAATTTCCATAAAAAAGCAAACTGTTTCAATGAATATCTGAAACAAAAACAGAAAATGAGGATAATAAAGATTAATACATATCTGTTATTAACAATGATTTCTTAAATTATCGTCATCATTTTCTGTGGAAAAAATCAATCTTGCTTTTAAATAAGTGATAAAAATGAAGACAATGTTTTGCTTTTTTTTCCAATTTATTTTTACTATTTTTTATTCCAGTTATGTCTATCAAATGTTTTCACAAGGGAAGATATATTTTTTGTTTTCTTTAAACTATTTTTTTTTTTTTTTTTAATATTGGAAATAACTCTCCAAACGAGACCATTAAAGAAAATCGCTTGAACAAGCTCTCAAGTAATGGCTATGACAAGAAATGTTCTATTAAATTACGATTTTTTCAGGAATTTCCATTTAACAAATATTAAAAATCCTCTACCATCATGTTATAGATAATTTTGAATTTTAATAAATCGAAACAACTGTGTTGTGGAAACCTACACTAATTCGGTGTTTATAAAGGTCAAATAATTTCAATAATGACTCATAAATAACAATAACAATAAATTGAAAGCTATTAATCAAAATAGAGTTGCACGGTACACCTGGACTGGTTTGAACTGATTTATAAAGGTTAATATAGTTTGTAAGCGAACCCTAAGAAACGATTGAATTATAATTATTCGATTTTAATACAAACAAAATTTCGTAAATAGAGTCGAAGAATTCATCGCTTGAATAAATAAACAATTTTATTCATGAATGTCTTTTTCCCGGCGCATCCACCAGTTTTTTGTTCGAGGAAAAATAACGCTTATAAGAAATATTTTCTTTTAAGAAATTTCATGGTAAAGTAAGCAGTTTATGTGCTACCTGAGATGAATTAATTCGCCTTATAGGTTTGATTTTTTCATAAATCTGTTGCGTTATTTTCCTTGTTATTAATAAAACAGATGGTTTGGATGTGTTTTCTTCATTTTAATTTCTTTCATAAAATCAAATAAAAGTTTTTCTTTAAGTTGGTAATACACATTGATCAGTGGCCCGTACGCATTTTTTCTGTATTAAATTACGTCAAAAACATCTCTTAAATACAACAAAAGCTTGCGAAATTTCTAAGTCAAAAGCTCTTCAAATAGTTATTAAGAAACAATAATGAGCTTTCAATTTATAAAAATTTTACATCAAATAAACACAAGAACAGATACATCAAAGAATTTATTAAGATTTTGTCTGCCAGCATAACGTCTTCATTATTAACAGTTCGGATCAAATTGGGGCTAAAGTTAAGATTAAGGAACAAATTAAAACACAAAAACAATCTGTACCTGCCTCAGTGCACACACGAGCCGATCTCTCACAAAGAAATTAGTTTCCTTTCGCTGAAAAACAACAATTTTAATAATTAGATTTCAAAAACACTCTCAAGTTATGATCGCTTCTCAGTCTATGGCGGCATCAATGCGAAGTATTTATTTATATGAGCATAATATCGCTGCTAGCTAGTACATGAGGGTTGACGATCGCATCGTTCCCGTGTAGGCGCATATTTTTAAAATCAATCTGGCATATATTTTCCGTTCTCTGCTGGTAAATATTAAGGTACAAGAGCAAAACACGTCTCAATTCAACGGCTTAAAAGATTTATTGGAGAGAAAAGAAGTCCTGGAAAGTTTCTGTAATGCTGCCATGCATAATGTATGCATGTAGAAAATTAGAATTATTCCAAGAGTTTTGGAGTTTTTTTCTACTTTTGTCCAGTAAGGTATGCTTTCATGATCCCTTTTTATTTACATACTGTTGAGACTACTTCTGAAAACACTTAGATGCACTATGGGAGGTCTCCTATTCTATTTCGAGAGTTGAACTCCCTCGCGCTATATACATCTATTCAATATAATGTCTTTGTAGTGCTACGTTTTGATTTATTTTCCAACGCTATCGGTACTGCGAAAAGATCGTTAATTCAAGTAAATCCTTGTTTCTCTTTAACCATATTTTCCCATCAAAACCCGCAGGATTTTCGTTGTATACAACGCATGAATTCGGCCAAAGCAAAGCCTACTACATTAAATAAGTGAATTAACCCTTGATGTTAAAAAAGCCACAAATTAAATATTAATCCTACGATGTATCAGATACGGTTTGATAAATGACATAAATATCAAGAGAAAGAGATTACATAATCAAATTAAGTGCTCTCGATATGATTGTCTGGTAGCAATACACAATTCAATTATAATCACGTCCGTAATGTTATTTCATTTTCATTTAGTCCACATTAACATCGAAAAAGCCTGCCGGATTTTAAAAATGTTCCATTATTCTAGTTAAATATGCATCTAGCGTCTTATTTCCCATAGATTAATTTCAATTTAAATGCAAAATTTCTGCGGGTAGACAATAACTATCTTCATAATTTTTGTCTTCAGGGTGCTAGTGAGCTGCACAAATTATGGAAAAGCCGAGGTATTAATAAAACGGGATGAATTACTGAAAGAATGTGAAAACTCACACACCATTAATACTTCCTGACACCTTCCTCTACTACACATTATTCAACTCAACAGAAATATTCCTATTTTAACAATTCCGGAATTCAGTTTGTTGATAAAACCTGACGATATTTTATTACCGTTGCCGGTCGAGAGGCTTTGATGTTAGAAATTCCTGAATAAACTGTTTTGTTGACAATTTTCCAAAGAAATCCACTCACAACAGCACGAATGAATGAGAGGCTCACTTGGCAAAAGCGTAAAACCACTATGAATTTGTTTATGGCAAAAAGGAATGAATTTGTCGCACGTCAATGAAATAATTGTCACAAAACACCAAGGCAAACAATTTGAAAGTAATTCCATTTTTTCGATTAATCCTTAATTAAAAATCACTTTGCGAAAGCGCAAAAAGTGTAACTTTAAACAAAAATAATTAAAACAGCAACTGCCGGAAGCAATTAAACCCATCAAAGAGTTCTCTGAAGATTTTTGTAATATTTAAATTGAATTTGAATAATCAAAAACAGTGCCGTTTAAATGTCTTGTCGAAGTTAAATATTATCGCACGTCAAAAACACAAACTTGACCAGTCTGTATAACAAATATTTTTTAAATGGGCATTATTACGTTTGCGAACAATCAATTTCCGAAAATGGGTTTTACGACCGAATCTTTAAATCACAAAATAATTGATGCTAAACGGTTTTTGATGAAAGCGATCGACTGATTTGAATTATTTTTCAATTTTTGGATATTTTGCGTGATAATCACACGAAATTAAAAAGTCAGTAGATGTTATCACATCGCGATGGTGATTGAGTATTTAGATCTCATTCGCTGTGGATTTTATGGCAACCCTGGTGACTATTGTGCAATTTACAGAATTGTTACTACGCTACTGATTATCATACGATGATAATGTTTTATTTATCAGACCTTCCTTTTGTGTCCTTGTTAACCAAGCAATGAATACTCGCCAGTTATTTCTGCCTGTGTCATTGGTGAGGCCATTAAAATACATGAAACTTGCCATCGCCTATCCAGAAAATGTCAAAGTGTCCTCAGATTCAACAATTTTTTTAATTATCGTATATTTAAAAATAAATATTGATCAGTATTTATCAAATTTCGGAATTTTTTAAAGCCGTTTATTTTGATTTCAAATATTAGATTCGCATTTTTCAATCTAACAATACACGTTTTCAATCAAATTTAATTAAAAACGAATATATAGTACTTACAAACAGTCTAATTTTGATGTTCAAATGAACAGTTTTCAATAAATATTTTATTCACTTACAACTGTCCCTAACTTACATCTTTTAAATGAGAAAAATAAAAAACAGTACCTTTTCGTTAAAAAAAAAAATCGAGAAATGACCATCTGTATTAATAATCAAAACGCTGAAAAAAGATAAAATCAGTTAAAATAGCTAACACCATCTTTTTGTATTCGCTATGTTTTTCTTCAGTAATTGTATTAATATCTTAGAAGCTGTCAACTTGCGACTTTAAGTAATTTATCAAAGTATGTGGAATAATTTTCAAAAACAATAAACCACTGTTACAAAAATCACCCGTATACATAAAAATAAACCTTTTACAAACCATACGTGCGTAATTGTAAAGAGAGTAAATGTGTCCATTAGAAACATAAAAAAAATTGTAACATTCTGTAAAAAAAAAAACAAGATTTGGTTATCTCTTACTGAACAAGATGACAAAGCTCTTTATACATAGCGCTACAGCTGAAATTATATATATTAGTTTCTTTTACAATACAATTTTTTTTATATAATATGATTATATCCTTATTTTTGAATTCATAACCGTATAGAAGAAATAAGTGGCAATGTAACTTGTTCTACCAAACGAAATAACAAAACTCGTTACCAAACAGCTCTTGTTATTTAACCAAAATTTCGAGCGCATTAGAAAACATTTTGCCCAACATCAATTTTATTTCGTTTTATAAAATGAAATCAAAAAATCGCTCACCTTACGATAAATTTAATCCCAAGTATTTTGTTGTAGATTTGGAATTTACTAAATCTAATGGCCAGTCACCTAATGGGAAGATTGAAAATAAGTTTATAGATTTAACGTCTCTTATAAGTAAGATTTAACTTCGAATTTGCATCGTGTAATTATAGGAAGTGGTATTGAAAACCTTTTTCCCAAGTTGAGGTATATAATTGTAGATTTTATGGATTAGTGGGGACTTTATAAATATTAATTAATTTAAAAAATCGATGAATAATCATAACATTTGTTTGTATATATTGAATGATTATGTAGGATATAGTTAATCTGAATTTGTGTATATTGGGCAAAAATCATATGTGATGATTAGTGAATAATTAATTTGTGCAATATGGTTGTTGTAGTAATGATCAAAGTTGACATTAAACAAGTTTAATTGTCTATGATGTAATAAACGGTTCCATTTCCAACTCAAAGTGCAATACTAGAAACAATTAATGAGCCAACTACGAATAATTTTAGCCCAGTCTACTTCGATCGGTTTAGACGAGGTTGAAATGGCGGTTTGAATATTGAACCGGCAAATAAAATATTTTCTTGTTCATAGTCTTCATTGTGATTTAAGAAAACAATCACATTATTGTCGGCTTTTCAGTTCCTTCCAATAAATTTTCACATCGGTAACTGACATTTTAATTAAAAACCTAAAACTCATCAATCATAATATTTAATTAAAATAACTTTCGCCCATATTTTATTTAATCAACTTTATTGTCATTTATTCTATATGTTTCGGGCTGATATCCCTCACAACAAGTTCTGTTCATATTTATATTCGCTCAAAAGCGTAGTGGAATGCCGGAATGCGATGCTGAAATATCGTGAATATTTGAAACTTCGTCATTAAAAAAATATATATCACAGATATCGATCAAGTCGTCTCCAATATTAGCCCATTTTAAATATAAAGCGACTGAAAATAATAATTCTCCTCCTCCTTTGATGATATCAGTGATCTACAAAGAAAGATGACAGATATCATTTACACACTTTTTTGCGGAATGATTTCACAAAAAACGTGCCACATTCCTGCGAAAAATAGCCGCATTCAACATAAACGTAAAAATTCTTTTTATGAAAATGTTCCTCTCGAATGCGAACATTTCAAACGTAACAAACGGAGCGCTGAGTGCTTTGAATTGCCCGCCCACTCCCCACCCTAATTATTTTCAAATTTCGCTCGGATGCGCGCCATTATCAAAATGCACTCGTCCTGTCGCAACAATTCAGACTGTTGAATTTTAGCAATGCGGAGTCGTTTCGAGCCAGGTAGCAGGGCCAGGTGCCGAACATGGTTGCCGTCTGGAGGTTGTTTCGACAAAAGGAAATATTCCTTTGATAAGTTCACCGAAACAAAATCTGAGATTAATTAATGGCGCTCGGTGCAAGCTAACGGAAATTAGGCGGTTTGAAAGAGTTCTGAATCGCTTGAATCTCATACACATTGAATGGACAATCTTTTTTGGACCTGTAGAGCTTGCGCCTGGTTTGTTTTGTAATAGTAATAACTCGGCTTTAATTAAGTCATAAATATTAATAAAGCAACCAAAGAATATGACACT
The DNA here is from genome assembly GCA_004193795.1 of Asbolus verrucosus. Lineage (NCBI taxonomy): Eukaryota > Metazoa > Arthropoda > Insecta > Coleoptera > Tenebrionidae > Asbolus > Asbolus verrucosus. Next base: position 18,473 of record QDEB01096849.1, on the reverse strand, counting down.
GAGTAAGTTTAATACTCTCTATCGGCCCTAATTAGCTTGCAGGGTTGCCGCCGTCTTTGTATTCGTCGACAATAGCACTGTGGAGTACCTACGATTGTATAGGTCACTCCCAGATTTGATTTGCAGGCTACGTTACACACTGATGAGTGCTAAATAGGATCAAATAATCGGCCAAGCCGCTAGAGAATATTCTCTGCCTTTGAACATAATACCCTACTCTACCTAAATATTTTTCACTCGCTTTCCTGCTTAACTACCGTCGTATATTTTAACAAAATAATGGACCAAATACTTAACCACCGTGTTGGGAATTCAAGTTCGTTCCCCCTGTATATATGTGACGTCATAAACGAATTTTCATCGATTGTTTAGAAAATTTATTGATTAGTTAATTTATTATTCTATTATATGTAAACTGCCACTACGGTTTGTAAAAGTATATATTTATTACTGATTTGGAAAAACGGTTTTAACGATAAGGTCATTGCGGCACTTTTAAACCTAAACATACAAAATGCCCCTTTTGAGGAACTCACACCTATACTTAGATTTTTTTAAAATTAGAACACTCTGTTTTGACCGCTAATGACAATATTATGAAGTTATTTGACCTCAATGTCGAAAAAGTTTTTTATTAAGGTGAAAGTGTGAGGGACAAATAATTTAAACCTTTTTGTAGATATTAATATTAAAGATCCCTTGTATACATCGTTATACTGTCTAATTAAATTTCGTGAAATGTAAAATAACTAGCACATTTCAAATGGAACACCTATATATGTTTTATAAAGTTTTATACTTTCTTCTTTACAGTTTTTTTACAATTTAAATGTGAATACATTATTCTTAAAATAAAGTAAATCAACGATCTTCTCTTATCTTTTTTTTTTTATTCAATAATATTATTATAAGAAAATAATTTGAACCCTATATAATTTTTTAACATTTTTTGCGGAAGTCCATCAGCCTGTATAACGATCTTTAAAATTAACAGGTTAAAATAGAGTGTTTGGAAAAATATTCCTTCAAATTACTGCAATTTGTTCCTTGCAATTGATCCATGATAAAGACCCAAAATGATTCTTAAATTAAATTAAATAATTCTATAACTGTTCGCCATAGGTCCATGTAAGCCTATATCGTTGTCTTCAGGGTCTGAAATATCATTTGAACATACTAACAAATATATACGTGTTCCATTTAAAGAAAACCAAGTTTGGGTTGCCACCCTCAAATGGAACACCCATATATATTTATAAATAATATATTATATATTTTTAAATAATTTCATATTGTGCGCCTAAAGGTTCTCTGATTCATATCTGAAAATCTTAATACACACAATATTTTTTACAGATGGTGGAAAATCCTGTATAATATAAATTCTATTGTATTATTACTGACCATTTATTATTTAATTATGAAATCGAAAATATACAAGTGGAATTCTTGATCTGACAAAGTTTTAATGTAAATAAACTAAAATAAGTAAAGTGTATAAAGTGTCATGAGTTATCAATGAAATCGTTATGATTTTTGAATATTGTAATACTGACAGTTCCAAAAGATATTATTTATTATTTAGAAAAATTACCAGTCCAAGTTTCTGTACTCGTTGTCCACTAATTTTTTTCTGAGCACCAAGAGTGCATCAATTTAAGGAAGAAATTTTTACGAGAAAGCAGCCATTAAGAATTAAATTTACTTTACTTTCAAACATCAGTTCAAGGATTAAGGAATACATTATGAGTACAGTAAAAAACATTTGAATTTTTGTTGTTCCTTATGGAACAGTCTGTATACAGCATGAATGATGAGAGCATTCGGGTCCCTAATGTTCGTAATAAAATTCAGTAGCATACAAACGGTTTATATTTTTCCTGAAATAACAGTAAATTCTGATAAACACTGTAAACTTTTTTGGCTTTTTTTAATATATTTATTTTCTGTCTACGACCGTGTATTAGTAGTTTTAGTTTTATAAATATCGAGTTCAAACATCAGAATCGAAATCAGAACTATAAAATAAACTAAAATTATGTATAAAATTTTGTATGAAATTATATTTAAGGGAATCAATGTGTCCTAGGCTATTTTTGACAGTTTAAATACCATTTACACTGAAGAGACATGCATTCAACCATGTTATATTCAACATGACAAGACCCTTCATTAGGAAATTCGATTCATTTAAATTATGCAACAAATTTTGTTTTCGCGTCAACCTATTTCCAAAACTTCAAAAATATCTCATTTTAGACACAAAAAAATTAATGAAAATCCTTCAAAATTAGGTAACGAGAACGCCCAATAAAATTAATAGTATCCTATTTGAAACATAAAAATTAACTGAAATTTTCAAAATTTTTATTGATCTCGGGTTGTAGTGTTTTGAAAGTACCGAATTTTATTAAACGCGTTAGTAACCGGAAAGTTTTTCATCACGATGTGAATAATATCAGAGGCCACTGAATCTTAATTTATGGTTATGAGTATTTTCAAATTTGTTAACGATACATCTCTGTCAACATCAACAGAAAGCGTATACCCTCTTTTACGTTCCATATGTCGTAAATCCTGACCGTCAGCTTCGTTTTCCCATTAGATTAATAATTTCATTTGTAAAACAAATACGTGGTATATTTTTAGCCCTCTGAAATTTTGTAAAATTTAGAAACGCAAAAATCACAAGAAGCAAAAAATCTCGTTATTAGTTTATTAATCGTAAATATGAGTATACAGGTTGTATGCGAGTTTATAATACAATTAACAAAAAGATACAAAGAAGCAAAATTTAGTTTTTTAATATACTTTTGCATTACGAATGTAAATCAAAAAAATGATAGTTTCTTCGCAGAATCATTACTAGTAGTGAACAGAATAATATTGCACAGTTCATAGCAGCTACAGAAGTTTGTAACAGCAGTTGCCACAATCGATGGGGATGAGTTTTCAGGTAATCGAAGTTAGTTTGTTGTGGCAGAAAAAACTTGTTGAAAGTAATTTTGTAACGGAAAACATACCACAACCACTTCCAACAATTACGAGGGTAATTTAGAAAGATATCTACCCTGTTATGAAAAATGACGCATAGATTTTAACAATATTTTATTTTTCAACATAACTTACTTCGATAGCGATACACTTTTACCACCGTTTTTTCACCTGCGCCATTCCGTCAGAAAAAAATTCTTTTGCAAGGTCTGTAAAATATTCGTCGACAGCATACATCACCTCCTCATCGATATTTTCTCATATTTTTCAATAAAAAGAAGTTGCCAGGTGCTAAATTGGAGCTAGAAGGTGGATGGCGTAATTCAGTCGTTGATTATCTGTTGAACTTGATGCGCTTTATGTGGACGCTTTTCTTCCAGCGCCAGTTATTGTCTTGCCGTACACCTTTGCATTGATTTTAGACCCTCTTGACATATACTTAATCAGCAATGTCCCTTCATTATCCCAAAAAATGGTTGCAATTAGTTTTCTCCCGATGATTGAGTTTTGGAATTCTTGGGAAGGTGAGCTTTTGTGAACCCATTGCATAGATTCTTTTTGGTAGGTCTTTTCTGGTAAGTCTCATCTCCAGTTATAATCTTAGATAAAAGGTCGCTATCAGCATTCAAAGAAGTCAAATTTTCTTGCGAAATTTCTTTTTGTGAGCATTCTGGGAATCCTTTTCTCAAATCATCATGCAAAATTTTCGAATATAAAAGGAAAGTTCTTTGGCAAATAACGCAAATGCCCTCTTTTGTCAAAAACTATTACACTGCGATGCTCTAGTTTCGTATCATTCATTTTTAACCAATAATTATTTCCCAAATCTTAACAAACGAACACCTACCTACATACTTAATAACAAAAAATTGTAATTGTTCATTTTTTGTTTCATAGCTGTGTAGATAATAAATTACCCTCGTACCAGATATATTCTATGATAGATTTCTACGAACTGTCTAAGTGTATTGTGTTTTTTATCTCTATAAAAAAACCTGTGGTTAAAAATAGGTGGTGTTTAATGTGGTGCTTATTTTCCGCTTTTTAGACTGATAAATCATCTGTGATAAAGGAAGGCATTTATAAGCTAACCGGATCGTTGTATCAAAAACTAAATTAAAAACTTGCTTTAATTTGAAGTTGAAGGTTATTGATTTTTGGGGTGAGGGGAATGGTGATTCGGAATTACCATGTGCTTCCTAATTAAGTTGGTGGGGAAGTTTTGAAAATACACATTTAATATTTTGTCTCCATATATTCCCCAGATATAGTGTCAGGAACTATTTGGGAAGTTTTTATTAACTTTTCAGAGTGTTCACTTGAGAAGTTAAGAAAGGAGAGGGTGAGGCGGCGCTTGTTACCATTCACCCTTCGCCCCCAGGTTTCGGTCGGTATCGTTTATCGACGCCCTCGTATTAATTAAAACTTGATAAACATATTTTCATCGTATGCATGAATTATAATTGATGGCTGGGATAGGTTAGGCTCGTTTGCTTCTCCGCCGGATGAAATACCGCCCAAAGCGTTCGATTATACCTTGCCAATATTCAAGTGTTAACGACAGCTCGCTTGAAACAACCACCCTTGAAAAATCACCACGATTCCGACGCTATTCGTCATCGATTACGACACTAAAACACCCTATTTATCGACGGATGTATCAAACGACCTATCAATTTGCTTTATTTCCTGAATAGTCTTGCCTTCCACAACTCAACTTAAACTTAAATTACTCTACTTTTAAACAAGTTATGTTACAGCTTATCCTCTTGTGACATTCATTCAAAATCTAATAATAACTTCGCCTAACTCCTCTTCCTAAATACTTTGTAATTGATGACTCAATCTCTTCTTCATACTTTAACAATACCACAGCTAATTTACATCCGAAGGTGCAATGCATAGCCCTCTCTTAAACTACACCCGACGCCGCCACCCGAGCTCCCCTACCTTTTTAAAATTTACAGGATTACGATCTTAAACTGAATTACATCACGGGATAACAAGCAAAAGAGAAAAAACATTAAAAATGAAGACAAATTACAAACAAGAAAAACTTACTTTCAGGATTAAGAAAAATAATGTAGAAATCTAAAACTGAAGATTTTATATTAGCTCTAAAGTTTGTCTCTTTCACTTTGAAAATTTGACTTGGGTCGTAAATCATATACTTCACAATGGATCCCAATCTCGATCCTCGTTTAAGTTTGTATAATAGCGACACTTCTCAGAAAAAGTACCATTTGCCACCGGCAGATGCCAATATTATCTGTACTAATAGACACAAAGAGGGTTTTTTATTGCGATATTTTCAAATTTAAATAGAAGGGTACACATTATACTTATTTCTTGGCACTTCAGGGCACTGTACTAAACTTGTTACTTTCAAATATTGGCCAGAGTCTAAAAATTTAATTTCACAAACTTCACTCTCTTGAACTAACATTATTAACAAATAACGTAACAGAATCAGTGGAAACATTGTATCAGGGAAGTTAAGTACAAAGTCAAAATTAAGCTTGGATTTATGATCCATAAATAATGATAACTTACAACAAAATATGGAAAGGAAAGGAATTACAAACTCACGAGGGAGTCATGCTACTAAACACAAATTCAGTGATAATAGATAATAGTACAGCACAAAAATATTTAATAACGAAATAAATCTCTTTCAAAAATAAATGAAAGATACAGGAAAGAATATAAAAGAAAAATTTCTTAATCTTTGTCCAAATAAAAATTGACTGAAGTTTATATACGATGCGAGGACAGGTAAGTACTACCCGATCGTATTGCCCTCATAAATTATCACAAAATGAAGTATAATATGTGCAAGTTTCCATAGCACACCTTAGAATCGATTTATATGAAACTTCTTTAAGAAGAAGGTACACTTTTTATGAAAACATAACATTAATTTCAATATAAATCAACTCAGCATAAAACAATGATCACGCTTGTCCATCGCGCCAATCTCGTTGCTTAATCAACAGATTCAAGAATCGTTGTGAAAATTTACCTTTTTTTTTAAATTGAAATCCGTCATATTTATGACTCTAATTTAAGAATTAAGATTTGACAAATTTAGTCATGTGTTTATGTAAGATTTGCGGACATAAATAGACTGAATTTATTTGCTTTTAACAATAGAAATTATCCAGTCGATTTTTGACTTTTCTAATTAAGCTAAGAGATCGGCACAATGATAGAATTTGATCAGCATTTCAAATTATGGTGATCCAGACAAAAAATTGTTTTGAACGCTCAACTTCTTTCATTACTGGAATCTCCGAAATTATAAAAAAACATAAAGTTTGAGATTACTGATCTGCAGCTGATCAATATCTGGAGATAATCCATTATTTTTACTAGGTTTGGTGTTGTCTGAATGAATTTTTTTTTTGGATATGCTGTGAAATATTTATGTAATCGATGATGTTATGTAACAATATAAATTTGTTCTATTGTATCGGTGACAAATAATATAACTGGAAATGAGTGACAACATAAAAAATCAATTTAACTTGTATCTGGAACACGCACCAAAATATCGTTTCTTTAACAGTTTCTCTTCCATCATTAATTATGAATAACGATCAGTTTTTAAAGTGGGAAACTGCAAAAAAACGGTTTAATGTTATTTAAAGCTTTTCATTGATCCTTCATCGAACGACGTAAAAGTGTGTATAATGCTTTAATAGCTTTGTTTACCATTGTTATAAACATGGTGTAAAAAGTCAAAAACATAACATTTATGGAAACAACCGCTTGTAAATTATTTGTTTTGAACTAGTTAAAATATGTCTTTGTCAGGTAACGGTAATAGAAAAGAGTTGACAAATACGCATAAGTTTACAAATTTTATACTGTAACCAGATACACACCACCTAATTTACTCCAATTAGGGTGAGGATATTTACATTGCTGTAAGGTACACTTCTCAAGAATGATAGCAGGTAATCAAGTTTACGTTATAAGATTTATTACCCCAGCACTGAAACAATCTAGATTTAGATTATTTCACTAACAAAACCACCATCTAACCCCGAATATGTCGTGTTATAATCTTGCACACCCGACATTTATAACTGATGTTTATTATTTCCAAAATGTTATTTTTTCAGAATTACCAAAAGAAAAACGTATTACGGAGGTAGACCGTGACAATTCGACAGACAATATCTGTTGTAAGGAAGGGCTTATTTATGGCTAATTTGATAACCTGTCAACGGTTATTGAAATCCAAACCTAAGAGTTACTCGACGTTCACCAAAAAAGGATGTTCGTGTTAGAAGAAACCATCTAACAATAATCTCGCTAGATACAAATGCTAAAAAAATTATTTACTTTTTTTTTGCAAACATGAATAGAAAATTTGAACAGTATTTTTTGCATAATGGAACAAATTTGGAATTTTCAAAAAATACGAAGATTTTTTAAATTTGATATCGTCTACAAAATTTAAAAAATGTACAAATTCAGCTATATTTCAAAAATGAAACGTCGATTTCAAAATTTTGCGAGGAGAAATATAACTTACGGGACGCCTATATGTAGCAATAAGAGACTGAATGGGGTGAAAGCGATATTTACAACATGAACATGTAATCAGTAATTATTGAAAAAGAGCTTCATCAACTCCATCGTAGAAATATCAATATCGTAGTATGTCACCATGTACTTCAATTATGGCCATTCACAACACTTACCATTAAAGGTTACCTTTAATTAAATCAAGCATAATGTAACATTGTGTAGAACACGGCGATTACATTCGCTTCATTAACGGCTGGTTGGTTAATCTATTAAAAGTGGTCTTATAATTAAACAACTTTTTGGGATTAAGAATTAAAGACACTGATTGAAACTGACGCAACAGCTTCGTGATCAATCACACATCACAACAGGAAACGTCCTTGAAGGATGATAGTGTAACAAAAAGCTCATAGCTCTTTAATAATAATAATCGTTATAGGGGTTATATAATGTAATTTTGCCTTGAACGTGGGCGGCACATTTACCACCATTCCCGACTGAAATACGTGTACAACATGTACATGAACATGATTAATTACTTGTGGCTAAATAATAGACATTAATCCAATCAAAATATTTATCTAGTTTAGAAAACAATTTATTGTGACTACTATATTTATTTTACAGTTGTGCGAATTTTTTTATTGTTTTTTTATTATTATTGTTATTGTTATCCGACGACTCGGTAATCACACCTCATCATTGCGAATATCGCTACCGAGGCTTTAAAATAAATGTATGAATACTCAAAGTCTATTCTCATCGCCTCACATTTAGAAGGATTCAATATATCAAAATTTTTTAACCATATTGCGCACATACAATAACGCTGCTTATGCAGTTTTTAAAATTTTTTAATTAATTAAACATGATTCAGTTCAAAAATTCTCAATTCAAAATTTAAAAAATCTTTCATACATTATGTTTTTCCGAAGTGATAGTTGACTTATATTTTTCATAAAGAACACTATTTTTCTTTTGTGATGTTTTTAAAATACATTTTTATTTTCTTTATAACTTGTCACAAATTTGATTGACTTTTATTTTTGCTAAAATCGAAAACTAAAGTCCAAACTTAAAATAATTATAGTAACAACATAACAAAATAAGTCTGAAACTAAATATAATATTTTTCACTTAAATGCATCTTAAAGGAGTTACAAGCTCTCAAAAATGTGTTCTAGAACGTGTTACAGATGTTTGTACTCCTTTATTAAAACATGTTAGTCCACATTTTCGACTTATTTTATCTTTCTCAGTTTAGTTTTTGGGCTGTAAATTTCAGACCTAAATTGAGAATTGCCATAGGGGAAAGCAATGACTTTTAAAAATGTCAAAAAAAGAATACTTTCTATCTTGAAGAGCCTTCGAAACAAACAGGACTTTTGAGGACTGATGTATTTTGTATAATCTGCCCTATATATTATGTTATTATAATGATTTTTTCTTGTATTCACAATTTTTTAAATGAGATGAGGCCAGTTACGTTTTTACACTTAAATGCAAAAATTATCTAATTCGCTTTTTGTTCTGAAATTAAAAAGTACATTTTATTTTTATATTATAAACGACACAAAAATAAAAAATTAACTAAACAAATTTAAATCAAATTTTATCAAAAATCATGAAATATTTTCAAATTTGTGGTTTAGCATCCCTGACGAAATATCTTTGGGACTGCATTTTTAGTAACCGAGATGAATTTTAAAACTATTAACTGCAAGTCATGTAGATAGAGATTAATAATTAGTTAATGACCCAGTAAAAATGAAAAATTTGTTTTTTTTTGTGTTTTGGATCTATATTAATGTTATTTAATTAATAGACAAAAATTCAGTAATATGAATGAAAAAAATTAATGAAATTTACTATGTTTACAGTTTTGTTTTTCAATTAAAAAATCCTGGAAACATAAAAGAGTTGCTCAAACATTGATGGACTTCAAAGCAAAATTTGCGGTTGCGGTTTTAAAAGTAATTAGGTAAATTCATACGTATCGTCAAAGTAACTCGAAAAAAGCTAAATATTGACATTAAATTTTCATTTAATGTGCATATTTTCCATAAAATTGCTCACAATTATGATTATTTATATCGCAGACGAGCCACAATAATCATATTTTGGGAATGGTGAGTTGTTTTTAACGGAACGACATAGATAAAGGGAAGGGTTGAAATTAGGAAATAGCAATTAAAGTTTACAAACTGTTGAAAATTTATCTGATTTAGTTTTCGTCAAATAGATATCTACCCTAATTTCGATGTTTGAATTATGTATTGAAACGGGGATGTTTTCTGAAGGAAATTGTAATTTGAAACGGCGTTATTGCATTACATGTAGAAATTTTTGCAACGAACAATTTGCGCTTACAACCGTGTTTTGTAATTCATTATAAATAATACGGGGAGGAACTTTTAAAATTACATTATGTATGACTTTGTAGCTATATATTAAATTTTGTGTCCATTACATGCTTCATGAAAATTTAAACAGCGCCTTTCCTAAGAAATTAGCTTTCTGTTCAGCTGATCCAAATAATTCCCTCTTCTGACGTCAGCCGAAAATCATTCTATGCGAAATGAATCGATACTTATTTAAATATCTTTACAACAATCACCCGTAATCTAATTTTCCCAGTACATTTCCCGCTTTTAGTTTCTCTACGACTTGATTGCATGTTGTGGAAATAATACTTTACTTTATTACCTCTGTGTAATGCAGTGAAAACTTATATTGATCAATGTTTGTCATTTTTCTGAGATGTTCATTAGGGAACTTCCTCTTCCACAGCGGAGCTTGATGAGCATTTCAGGACGGCACGCGAAAAACGGAAATTTCCTGCAGATTGTTTATAATAAATTTTCACAACATCTATGCAATTTTGGGACACTGACGAATGTGCAAATTTCATCTCTGTTCCGGCTTTACAGTTTATAATTGCCTTTTTTGCAGAGTTTGTGGAACTAATTTACATCAAATTGCTGTCACAAACTTTTTAGTGGATAAACAATTACGTGTTTATGCTTTTTGCCGCAACATTGTATCTGATGTTCGCCGATAATAAAACACATCCACACAGAAATGTATTCGCTCTGGCGACGCAAATCGAAGCGCACGTCTTCTAAGCTGCACTTCCCAATAACGGCGAAATAAAAATTCGCGAAAGCGAAATCCACTAAAGCAAAATTACAAAATAAAACGTCAAAGCGCATGTCCCCCAAGTTGGAATTCTTTGCAACTACGAAAGAAAAATTCGCCAACCCAAAGAGCTGCCGAAGATGAACTGGAATTTACAATTTTCCTTCATTTAATTAGAAAATATTATAACTTAAATGTGGAATATCAATCTAATATACAAGTTCTGTCTATCGCTTTATCGTGGAATTTATGTGAAATCGATAAATGACATTGCACCTCCCGTTGCTTTTACAATACATTTTTAAAGCCTTACGGAGGACTTTATTTCTATATGACAGAGGAAAAATATAACACGAATATAACAGATTTTTATTTTGACGGTCAAAAAATATTTAATTCTTGTTTATGAAGTAGAGGCAACAAATTTTATAGCAGATTAATAAAATTTAATTACTCTTCTCTTCAAGGGTAAACGAAAAAAGAAGGTAATATAAAAAATTCATTTTTTTCATGTAAACAATTCGAATCGTTTACACTTCAAAATTGTTGCTGTCTCGCGAAAAGAATGCGCACAAAGTAAAGTTTATTTATTTTATAAATATTTACCTTGTTTTTTTTACTATTACCTGCGACTTTGTAATAAAATTCTCCTCTTAAACTCTGAAGTTTGACATAATGTACGTAACACGATCTTCATTTATCAACTTAAAAAGAAATATTTTTCATTTTAGTATAAAAAAACAACACAGAAAAAAAAGAAAACAAAAACAAACTTACGTAACTAAAGTTACATATCAAAAACATAATCTCAAAACTTTTATTGTTCAGGTGCATTTAAATATGCCCATCTCTATTCGTCATTTGCATAACATTGGATATTGCGATATCAAGACATTACACAAATTTAATATTGATCGCAGCAATAGATTGAATACCCAATAACCATTAACAATTCAGAAATTGTAGGGGAACTTTTAAGAAAAATAAGTTCTCCCACACTGTTCCAAGGTTTAAATTCCATAGCGATCAATTATTTATTTCGAAACACGTGCCTCCTTGACTTACGTTACCGTCTGAATTAGCCATTGAAATTCGAAAGTTTTGGATTTTGTTTTTGAATTATGACATCACTGAATTTTTTTCGGAATTAATATGTTTATTTTACTATTAATAAATAGTTCTTTTTATTCTTTCTTTAACCATTTACTATTAAGTGATTTACAATTATTTATTTTTTTATGAAATCTGACGGTTTTGAAAAATATCAACGTAAACTTTGGAAGCTAATTCAGCATACCAAATTAAAATTTTTTGATTAAACATTGTTAAGAAAGTGTTATTTTATTTACGTTCACAAAGTTCTAACTCGTTTACGAAGTACTTAATCAAAAAATTGTATACTTCTTTTTAAATTTATTTTGATATTCTAAATCAGTTCTCGCGGTGCAAATGCATGTTTTTCAGAAAAATTAGTTTTATAAATACATTGTTACCTTGTGGAAGAAGGAATCAGATAGGCTGCCATTAAAAAAGCCTGGAAGTCGGAGCGTGTGGATCTTTAAACTGAATGGAATCTTTGATTTGTGTGGATCTTTGAAACTGATTTAATTTATTTAATCTGGGTGCAGAATCTACACCTGATATTCATTTTCATGTGAAATGACAATTCGAATTATATAGGCAAGTTTGTAGCACATAAAACATTAGAAATCTTCACTAGGGTTGGAGCAGTTAAAA